>JALBCR010000865.1:0-107110 GCA_030710515.1 Abscondita cerata | reverse complement strand
ATAAATTGATTTTAGAAATTTATATCTAAATTTGATTACGTTATTAATGATTGATTAATACAAACTATTATATTAATAAATTTCGGTTTTAACATTTTCTTATTTAAAATAAAACTTTTCTAGTGCATTTGTTATATATTCTCTTCAATCCCTACATAATTTTAGGTACTTGCCAGCACCTCCAGATGTTTTCATGGTAAGACCAATAAATAATATCAAATTATAAGCAATAACTGTTGCGAAATCTAATGTCGTTTCGTGTTAACGAAACACGTCCGAAATTGAATTGTCGGCAGTTACACAAGTCAATCTTTTAATTATTATAGCCAACTATGAGTTGGCAAAAATAACTAATCAAATTATAATATATTTAAACTACCAACCATTACGTTATACTTTTACAGGAATTTCAAAAAGTTTGTATATTTTTATTAATTATTAGCTTTGCCTTTGTTTCTAACTAAAATTATCAATGATTAATACAATTCTCCAAAAATTTTTACTCTACACCTTATGAAATGAGATGGGGAGTTATGCGACGGTTTTCAAACCGATTATTTTAACACCCCTTTTTTTACTGTTTTCGACGAATTGTAGTTAGTACGTTATAATATCAAGATAACCACTCGTCCGATTTTTACGAAACTTTGTACATTGGATCTTATTTAAAATTCCTAAGATCTGATTAGATTTTAGGCATATTCTATGTAGCCAAAAGTGGTGTTAACCTACACAGATTTTTGAATTTTTAAAATATTTTTGAAAAATATTCATTTTAGTTTCAAATAATAGTTGTTTATAATTTAATTGTACACAATTTTTATAAACTATTTTTGATCTGACAAGTAATTACTGAGATATATTAATTACGTGATGCTAATTGTTGTAACAATATCTCCTCGCTATTTTATTTTCGCTCATCGGGGCGATACTCCACGTTCTGCGGTAAACGCTTGTTTACCTATATGCAAGTTCACATGTTTATCATAAATCTTATATTTAATTTAAAAGAACATTTAACAATCGGCTACTTAATTTGGGTTTTACAATAGAAACCCGCAATCATTAAATTAGACAAGAAGTCAACCTTTTTCACATCTAACGCTTCGTGTGTGGCCATTATTTATAAAAAAAATTTTGAGGAATGCAACTAAGAAAAAAAAATTAATTAAACGGTTAGTTACGAACTAATGAAATGGGATAACATAATTTAGATATTTTTCGATAGCCTGATTTTGTAATATACACTACAGCAATACACTTTTTATAGCAGTCAAATTTTTTTCATTTAAAATAAAAGTAATAAAACATATTAATATAAGAATTTATTATTGACAGAACGGCGAATTCAATTTTTTTTACATCAGTTATTTTACTTTACGCAAATCCTATATGATTTTGTTTAAAAGAGTTTTATGCTTTTTTTATCAGCACCTTCAGTCTTGGCAATATTTATTTTAGATTTTATGGAATTTTTTCTTTATTATAATCCTGAAAAGAGCAATTTGAAAATATCTTTTTTCAAACAGAAATTTGATATTCTAAACGTAATTTTTTTGTTGGTTTGCTTCTGAAATAACAAAACAAAAATATACTTTTCATTATGAAAATTTATAAATTATGCCATAGAAATTATGTAGTCTGTAGTATTTAGAATGAAAACGGCAAATTAAAATTTTTATAAAATAGTTTATGTAAAAATGGTTTTCTTTCAGTTTTGCATGCAGGCAAAGAAAAATCATTAATACCATCAAACAAATGTTTATTGTTTTAAACAATAGACACGTACATTTTTGTTGTTGTTGTTATTGCTAACAACATTTGAATTATTTTGTATTGGTGGCACGGTTGAAAAAAATAAAAATAAAATATTACCTTTTAGAAAAATAATACACCTACATAAGAATAATTATACTTGAAGCAGACAAAACGTAAAACCTACTACGAAAATAATATGTTTGTTCAACGTAATGATAATACTACATATAATAAAATCAACGAAGATGCTAAACAATATATACAAAAAGAAAATAATAACATTTATTAAAAATTTGTGTAATAGAAAACTTGTTCCACATTAATGTATGGGTTTCCAAAATTACATAAATTTAACAATCCATTAAGACAATTGCTTTTAAATGAGTCCGATTTGCAAACTCGTAATATATGGTAAACATACTTTAAAATATAGCAATAAATAATATTAAACTAGTATATACCAGCATGTTTTTTTATGCAAAGTATTCCTAATTCAATATCAATGTTAAAAATGTTTTAAATAAAAATAGTGTATTGCATTGTAGATTCAAATACTTACTGTCATTGTAATGTATTGTAGTGCTTTCTCTCTGTTTTTGTTGAAAAAAAATAAACACACGGACGGACACCATCACATAAGAAGGTATATGATATTTTTGTTCCTTTATGAAAGAAATTAATCAATGTAAAATTATAAAAATTTTTCTCCATTAGTGAAGGTAACAATTTCGAAATCCAGTTTTATAATAGAAAGGAAAAATTCTCACTCTTGAGCTAGAATATTTATTTTGAATAACTTGCTTCTTAGTTGTTTAAAGACACCTTTCAATTTGTTGACAGAGCACTAATATTATCTGAACCAAGTTTTCATAATCAAAATTAAAAAAAAAATAGACGCAATAAGTTATCAAAACAAACGGTTTTGTACAAAAAAGATAATATAATTAAATTAAAAAACAACAAAAATGTTTCTGTGAGAAGAATTTAATAAACTTAATATTTAAAATATACAAATAAATAACCACAACATCAAAAAACATGTTATGATAGATATAATCATAATATTATACAAAAAATTAAATCAATCACAATAAATATTTAAAATAATGTAAATCACTATTATTATGCAAGGCAAACAATAGTTATTTGATTCAATAGTCTGGTAGCCGAGCCACACAAGTACTTGTCCAACATTTTCTGACAAATTTCGTCATGCCGACAAATTTAAAAGTTAACAGTTATTAATATTAATTAAGGGGAGTTTAATTTTTGGTAGTTGGTACGTTTCATATCATATTATACTATAGTATTAGTAAAGCGGTATCAATCCACAATCTAGGAAATTCTAATCAATTTAGACTAAATCAAATTGCAACTCAAGAATAAGAAGAAGGTAATAACGACGAAAAGGGCGGAAAATGGGAGAGTAAAAAAGAAGTAGCTTCAGATGTTTCAGCCAGCACTAGTACAACTTTTATTGCAAAGAATACAATAGTTTGGAATAAAACTCCACCTCCAAACCAGCAAACTCTGTCTAAAAATATTGTTAGGCAGAGAGCTGGACCACATGCAAGTATGGAAACGTTATCGATCTCTAGCACATTAAAAAAATTCATCATGTTAGAAATGGTTGGCATTACCATTTGGTGCACAAATAAAAAAGCGGAAGATTACAGTAGCAAACATCCACAGAACTTTTTTTTTTAAATTTTGATAGGTGCTGGGTGTAAATAACTCATACACAGACGACATAGTAGAAATGTAGAAAAACACTCATATCCGCTCTTTACTTTTCGAGGAAGAACAAAATTTATCCAGTACATTCCATTGCTGCGGTCTGAAAATTTCTTTGTGCTAACGTAAGTAATGCTTTTCTACCAAATAGATTTTCTATACGGGTAAACATGGTAATACTCAAAAAGTAAATCATGAAGAACGAGTTGTGGAAGAACTGGTCACTGCTTACATGATCTGACCGGAAGATAAGTATAAACAGATTTTTCACTGACAGGAGTATTTTTTCATGGAAACACACAGTAGTTGGTGCATTAAAAAAATATGAAATATTCATATTAAATTAAACTGCGATTCTTCTCAGTACGATACTACAACAATCTTTGATGTATCTAACCAGAAACCAGAAATGGTTTTGTTTTAAAACAAAATTAACGCTAATGTTAATAATATGGATGTGGTATACAACCCAACGATGAACATGCAGACATTAACTAGCTTTTTTTATAATATTTTCGATATCGCTGATAAAAAGATATGCTTGAAAAAAAAACTAACAGACGCAGACTTTTTCTACGTCAGCTCTGAGAAAAGAGAGTGAGAAAAGGCGATTTTTTAACCACCAAGTCATGCAAAATCATGCAATAAAAATCGCAATCAAAAGTTGTTATGAAAGGTCAGGAACAGAAGTGGGTACCTGGGTACTCGGGTTGCAACACAAGTGTTAATAATATTGATATTATTATCAAATGTATTCATAGAAAGTAAAGTAAGGAACTATTAATTTTCAATTACAAATCAATTTCAACATGCAACCACATAATTTAATAAATAAATCTGTTTAATAAATGCTCAAATTTAATAATCCAACGAAACAAATCAATTTTAAAACATATACAATTTAAAGATATGTCCACAAATCTAATGCAATATAATCAAATAATTACCGTTTTAAAAAAAACAAAACAACTACGAATTCTTAATCTGCATTGAAATTAAGATCAGATCTGTCTTTCACAATTTTATGAGCTAATTTATTTATAATAAATTATGTCAACAATTTAGATTTAACGATCAAATGCAGTTTTTATTCGTATTTTCATATTTTCAATACATACAGTGAGGGGCATGAGTAACGAATAAATTAATTTTTGGCGTTATTATTCCTTTTTATAAAAATTGCCGAAACACGTTAATTTTTGTTGTCAATATAAATTTTTTTCAACGTAACTACTTTAACGACAATTTTCATAAAAAGGAAAAATAACGCCAAAAATTAATTTTTTCGTTAATTATGCCACTCACGGTATAACGAAAATCATAGTTTTAACGCGAGTTTCGATTTGATAAGATGTTTCTTTTAACAATACTAACTGGAATTTCATCATCTCCAGATATAAATTCTTTCAATAGAACATGATTTTTAGCGATAACGGCAACTTCCATTCATTCTACTCAGTATCTGAATTGGGTTGCGACTTTCAGTTCAGATGAGATTATCCAATACAACAATTTATCGATACAACGAATTCCTGACGCCATTTTCCTTGTCTGCGAATGGGTCATGAACTATCGATGTAAGAGCAACGAGGTGTATGTTATCGATCAATTTACAATTTTTAATAACTAAAACTTAAAAGCTTTAAACGATTGAATAAAATTACAATAAATTCTACTAAATTTGTAAACTCCTACCCTTTTATTTAATTAAAAGGTTTAAGAGTCTTGACAAACATGTCGTTAATTCAGTGAACATTGCAAAAACTACATAATATCCGCCACCATCAAAACAAAGTAAAATACTTATAGTCAGGGGAAATTATCCTGAAAAGTTGGGTAAGTAGAAAATAATCGCGCAAAGGAAAAACTGCACAGGTTTTTATGGGGTTTAAAATTTTAGTTCTTTTGACTAAACTCAAAAAATTAATTTTTTTGAGATATGAACTTGAAAATGCGTTTTTCATAAACAAATGGATTTGCTTGAATTGGCTGAAATCCAGGAGTCTCTGAAAAACCCCTATTCTGTTTAGTTTTTGACGCCCGCCTTTTTTGAATCACGCAAATTAATTGGACAGACAATTTTTGATTTATGGAATCCCAAAGGGGAAAATTTTGAAAATTTTTTTCTCGGGGCTCATTCATTTGCAAAAAAATAACAAAATGCCACGCTAGTACATTCAGATTGCGGTTATATATCGCAAATTACTCTAATTGATAATTTTTGAGATTAACCACCAGATGATTAAAATTATAGCGCGCAATATCCTTCGCAAAACGATTACTTTGAATCGATTGTATGAGCACATCATTACGAGTTATAACCGATTAAAGAAATTTATCTTTTCTCGCGATTGTAGGTAGATTCCGAAGGGGACGGGATTCCCCAAAACTCAGACGTATATTCATTGTGGCGTTTAGGGTCTATTACTCTAAACGACGGGTTGAACCAGGGAAAAGATTCGCATTCGAGTCGGTTTTAATAGCGTTTATTATTAGACATAGCGTGATCGAACTATACTAATTATAATAATGAATGGAAACGTAGGTCAGAACAAATTAGCGTATTATGTGCGCTGCGATGTATTATGTATCGCGCTGACAACGGCGGCCCAGAATGAATTCTTTATCTGGTGTTGGTGCTGTGACTACTTGGCTGGGTCTTGACTTGTTAGCTTCTCGGTTGCCCTCATTATTCGGTTGTAACTGAACTGGTCTATACTGAGCTCGTACTTTGAACGTAGGTTCGAACTGTACTGAACTGAATTCTGTTGTTGTACTTACTTCGTTTTATACGTGCGAAGTAGGTTAGTTTGCTTAGTAAGCAAGGCCGTTAAGCAATGCTGAGTGCACTTGCTTACTTGCAATTGTATATTTTGATTTCCTTGTTTACTACATAATACGCGGATGTAGAATTTGTGTTGATTAGAATGGAGTTGCGATGTCAACCCCACACTATCACAAACCCCCTTGCAAGCCTGTGTGATTTTTTTCCGTTTGTGCAATTATTTCCCACTCAAATGATATTTGTTCTGGACTATTATTCTCTAATTTTATAAACGGTACTCACTATTTTTTACGGTTTATGTTATAGATAAACGTAATGTTCATAAAGGAACCTTGATGAGGTTTCTTCTAATAAATTTGTTGTCCTGCTAACCGTTACAATTATGGAGCGATCCAGATATTATGTAATCGAATCTAATCTAAACCACGAAAAATTATAAAATGGATTATGGTTTGCTCTGATTCTTAAAACGGTTGGACCTTCTGCGTGTTAGTTCCATTGCTACACGAAGGTTTAAAAAAAAAGAAAAGCCGAAAAAAAGTAAACAAATTTTAGGTGAAATCGTGAATGTTCGAAATTAATTGAGTCGAAAAATATATTTTGGGCAAAACATAGTTTGCCGGATCAGATAGTAATCTTAATTTTCTAATGCATTTGCATAGAAACTTTATCATTTTTGTATTTAAGTTTTATTTTTCATCCCATATACTGGAATTCTCCGTTTTACAAAGTTTGTACGAGTCAAGGTTCTACCCATACCTTTCTTTCGGAAAACACCGGACTAACGTATGGTCAGCTAGTTACTAAATAAATAGCAGTGAATAGAATTTTAGACCGTTCTGTGTAATATATGAGCAGTGCAGTGCAGAGAGATTTTTAGAACGCGATGATAACCGAACGGTCATCACTAAACAGTCAGATAAACAAGCTCCGTTGAGCAACACGAATTTTGTATGTACATGTACTAAGACTGGGCAACTTCATCCTGTTTATGATACAGTTTTTCGGCCATAATGTACCCTGGCAAAAATCATACTGTTGACCATAAAATCTTGTATGCAACTCGTCCATAACCTCGTTTTATGGTCTCGCCACAGTCTCTGGGACTCGTTCACACAAACGTAGATTATAGACTTATTACCATAAATAGCTATTTCGTCCGCTAGAGGCCAACCGTTATAATAAAACTAATACCTAATAGGACTCATGTTTGTTTCTGAAAGTGATAAAAATATACACATACGTTTCCATTTTATTTAATCTTTTCATATTTATTCGAAATTTTGCATTTCCAAATTCTTCGAATCGTGTTCTGTTTCCTAGATCTTCCTGTACCGTTTCATTTTCTTTAAACGATTGTTTCTATTTTGTTTCTTATTAAGTTTTTTCTCCATTTTCTACTTTCTTTTTTGTCTTATTCTTCTTTTTTCATTTCTTCATTTCGTTCTTTTGTTTTTCTTTCAATAATAATTCAATTTTCTTTCATCTCTAGTTGATTACATTTAAATTGTGGTTGTTCTCTTTTTTAATTACAAATGTCAATAGTAATCTTCTTGTGACCATCTATAATAACATTTTAAATTGTGATTTTTGATCTGTTGGGGTTTTCTTTAATTTTATTTTGTACCCACGTTGGGCGCCGATAAATAAGCGACTTGTGTAATTTATCTGTTTACACAATGTTTTAATGCCAACAAGGGAAATTATTTAAATATTACTATCTTTTTTTCCCACAAAACAATGTATTCCAAAATTGTTTTGATGCAGTTTATCATTAAGATCCACTCTAAATACGAGTAAACATCCCCTCATACATTCTCGCTTGTGCTTAATTGCACGGCTTACGTACTTACTTAAGATTAGGGTGCAAAGTTTTGCGTTTGAATTCACCTGAAAACACTAAAAAACTTCCCCTTTCTCTTTGAGCAACATTTCTTACTTTTTTTGTTAATTTTAATTTAATATGTACTAACTTAAAACAAAAAAACTAAACAACTAACAAAGTATGCCTTTGAATGCATTAAGTTATGCAACAAACATGCAAAACATTCTAAACTATTCACGTTTGAAACTTCAGCAGTTCATTAGCTTCCTTAACTTCTTAATACTGATATGTCAACTTAAAACTTACTAAACTTAAACTTATAAAGCCTTAATGTAGAAAAGATATTGTGTTTCTTTTTGAAGTTAAAAAATAATAATTTTAGCATGCAATTTCCACTTATACGTGTGTTGGTGGGGGTTCGCAATCTAACTGTAATTGGTTTTTTACGCTGAAAAATCTTAATTAAGTTAATCCGGATTTGTATTGCGCGACAAAAATGTGCGTACGGACGCACGAGTAGGTGAACTCTTTTATTGGAAGATGTAAAGCAACAGATGAGGCGTGCGCCAGTTTATCTAGGGGACTTGCCACAAAACAATGAAATGCCCCAAAGATTTGAAGTAAAGAATGTAATTACAGATTAACCTGCGTAAAGCTTCATGTGTTTTTTGTTTCCCGAATGTTGTAAAATAAAAAAAAATTAATTTGAGAATTCTACATAGCTGCGTTTACTGGTGTCTGAGTAATTTCTAATAAGCCATAAGAAAATTCTTTGTCTGCATAGGAGGAATTCCACTGCGTTTATTACACAACTAGCTAATATTTGTGGACGTTTACTTAGCCTGATAAAATATTTCGAAAGAAGGTATCAGTCGCAAAAGTTCGAAATTCCTTTACTTCTTTATAGAAAATTTCATTACAAAGGTGTCAACCCTTTTAAAGATATTAGCATATAAACCGCTTCTGCGTGGCTATACCAAGCACGGGCTCGGATGTAAACAAAAAGAAATGTAATAAGTTTAGTTTAATAAAAGTAGTAAGTTAGCATATGTATGACCCTATATGGAACCATGCGAAATGCAATCAAATTAACGTCTATTATAATTTATGCCTTCAGTAAATTGCACTACATTCTTTGTGCATTACTGCATAGCTGTTTTACCGACTTAAGCTAACATATAGGGTGCTGAAATTGGTAAATTCGTAACGCTAACACCATTAGAAGACCGGGTGAGTTGGGGCTCAGCAAATTGCAATAGGCCGCCGGATAAACTGACTCCACAGTGCGTATCCCAGATTGACTCATATGCCGTGCGAAGGGTGTTTTATTAAGGGCTTCAGCTAATATAGCGAAGAAGACGGTGCTGCGTTCCGTAGATAGGGAGATTCACTTTGATATTCGGACTTAATCAATCATTCATCAGCATTAAAATTAAAACATGACGTTTACGAGAAGCAACGGTAGAAGTATCTTCGGAAGGCAGACAAGTGATGAAACACGACTGTAAGTGAGATATATTGTAATAAAGGAAGTCCGTCATTATTCAACATTCGCTTCAAGTACCTCATCATTTATAAAATTTTCAAGAAAAGATCTTATAACTTCATATAAGAACGGTAGGCGAGCGCGGGGGTTACAAATAGCAATTAATGATTTTTACAACCTTTGTATGAACCTACAAGATTGATTTATATAAAGGCACACGTGAAAAGATCTAGAATTAAAAATGAAAAAGAGGCGCGGATGAGGGATGACTTGACTTTCTCTCGTCCAATCGATCGGACGGCGGCGTTTGCCGTGAAAATCTTTAGGCAGCTACTGCGGCACTGATCAAAACGTACTTATAAATACTGACTACAATAAAAATTTCTCACGTTTTTCGAACCATTTCAGTTGTGCATGCGGTTGAATTCGCACATTAGATTAAAACTCATATAGGAAAGCATAAAGTTTCTCTAACTGTTATTGCTAAATTATTAAACTCACAAATCCCGTCTGGTAATATCAAACGTGCCGTTCCGACTAAGGGCAGCTCCTTTTCCCAATACTCCGTTCTTTATTTCGTTATATAAGGGTGCGTATAATTAACTTTTAATCATCCTCGACCGGATTATAAATAAATTTGTTATTTGCAATTATCGATCTTCCGATTTATTCTATTTTATTTTAATGTTCCCAAAAATTTACTTAAAAATCGATTAGGGTTGAAAAGGGTAAATGTTAAAGTTTAATTTATTTGTAATTACGATGATATATTCCAAATGACTTCATTTAAGACTTCATCATTAAGTTTTACTTCTTAATATACGTAAGGACTCCTCTAATTTTTTTTTTAAATCATAAAATAGTAAAAAAAAATTCTGTCCGTCCGTAGGTATGTAAACAAGATGTCAGATGTTCATAAAATTTTGTATATAAGTTTTATTCATAATCTATGTAACCAAAAGGACAGTTAACCTACTAAGATGTTTAAAATCTTGGAATATTTACAAAAATAGTAATTTAAACATTTTTTCTTTAAATAAATGTTGTTGGAAATTTTATTGTCTATAACTTTTGTTTAAAACTATTTTTTTTCTAAAACGCAATTTTCAATTCTTCTTAAAAGGAAAGTCTTAAAGTTAATTTACGAAATTCAGAGTACTGTCCTGATAGATTTGTATAAAACATATGTAATGATACAATGAAGAGGAAAGGACCAAAATTTCATAAACTAATTACTGTTATGAAGAAAGTAAGTAACCAAGTAATGTTCTGTATAAGAATTATTCATTTTTGACTACCAAAATTTTGGACTGTAAGAAGAGTAAAGGCCTTTGCAGTAGATTGATTGGGTTTTAGAAATATTTTACTGGAACAGTTACAAATTCATTGCAAGAAATTCAAATTGAAATCAAATCATGGTGTTTCATGACTCAATATCAACGCGTGGAACCAAGTTTGGTTGATGTTACTCTCTTTGGCGGCTTAAGTCGTACCCGTCAATTATAACCTCTTCTAGCAGTTTTTGTGGAGCAGTGTAGAGATTTTCTTCAGATTCTAATGCGGCATCATCGAGATCATTTTTATTTACGTCTAAACCAGGAGAAACAGGAACAGTGTTGTTCTGAGCCTTTCTCAATTTCTTTGGCTTTTGTGCTTGCATTGCTTTCTTTTCTGCAGCAACTTTCATTGTTTCAAGTCGGTACTTTGCGAAGTCTTCCATACAAAATCTAACCCATTTAGATTTTATTTTTTCCCAAAGTATGTCCCTTGTCGCTGAGTTCATGTTCAACTTGTGCAACTCGTATAACGTAACGCCCTTGTTTCGCATAATTAATTCCGTTTCTCAGACATATATTTGCCATGAATGGGCATAAAATGCTCCGCTGGGTTACTCAACTAATTAGGAGAGAGACGACCAGATCTCAGGGTAAGATGGGAAAACGTCTTGACAAATTCAGTCTCTATTCCAATGTCCCTTCATTTTCTATCGTCTGATCTGGTTTGCAATGAGAGGAGTAGTACTCTTTACAGAACGAATGGTCACCAAATATGTGAGGCAGAATGGAGAGGATGTTGAAAAAGGTTTGCGTCAGTTCTTTGTTGGTGATTAACGTTGTCTTTGTTCTTGGAGTGGTATTCAATCACCGCTTAAAATTTTTTTATATTTTTTTATGTTCTTACTAATCATATCCCTTTGAGATTTAGGGTACCTCGTACTATTAGTATGAGAATGAAGCTTGGTGTTAAGACTATTTTCTCAATAGTAATTCCACCCGGGTATTTAACTTGATATTGCATCTTCGAAAAACTGAAGCGTCAGCGTCCCCACAAACCTACTTCATACTAAGGCCGTTTTTTTTAAACAAATCCATTGACTAGGATGTCATTCTCCATTGCCTGCGTAGTCACTTCCCTAGAAAATTATAATTAGAATAAATTGATTCTTTTATTTGCTTTATTGTCTCATAATATTACCAGTTTTATAACAATTGTGCTCTTTTTTTATCCCCATCAAAGAAGCTAAGCACATATTGTGCAGGTTTTCACTCTAGCCCCAACATACAAAATTTTGTAGGTTTGACTCTCTATAATGACCGGACAGTCAGCTTTTCCAGTGTTGAAATGCTTTTCGGAAGTTTTGAAAATTGCTACTTTTATAGATTTTGATGTGCTTTTTCCGAATTTCTACTTTGCCAACTCGTATTTTTCCCGCTGGCACCGCCATATTGGAATGGTGGCAAGGAAAACAATAATTGGACAATATCTCCTTTCCGACTTTTTTTACAATACAAAAATTATGTAATAAATTAAATTAGAAAAGTTTCCTATATTTTATGTAATAATCTTCTTTTTTTGGGAAGTTTTAGCGTACGACTGCGGCAAAATTTTACTAATGTTCAGTGGAAACCTTTTTATTCTAATACTTGTTTGATTTCTTAAAAGTTTGGAGTGAGGGTACCAATTTTTTACAAATAGTCACCTACCACCCAAAAAATGATATTGAGACTATTAATCTTCAAAGTAATTTTCTAAAGTCGATAGTTTTGTAGAATAAAATTAATAAAATCAATCCGAACTAGTATCCGAGCGCTAGGCGAACCAAGCAAAAGCTGGTTTATTCTTTTACGGTAAGGTAGCAAGGTGATGGCAAGCTTCGGTTATTTCTTTAATATGGCGGTGCAAACGGTAACGAGGTGGCATAGTAAAAATTCTGAAAGGGTACATGAAAATCTATAAAATCACCAATTTTCAAAACTCCCGAAAAAGTTTCCAGGTAGCCCTTGACCATCACATGACTGTAGTAACGCCATAACTCGAAAAATGTTGGTCCGATTGATTGTCGGGTGTCAAAAACTAAACAGCATTGGTGTCTTTCAGAAACTCTTGAACTCGTGGATTTTCTCCAATCTAAAGCTAATCAGTTTGTTTCTGAAAAACTAATTGTCCAGCTTATATCTCAAAACATATCAATTTGTTAAGTTTGGTCGAGAACACTCAAATTGTAGCGCAAAATCCCCGCTAAAAGATCACTTTAGATCACTTGTACGAGCACGGCATCGCGAGTTATAACCGATCAAAAAAAATTTAACAATTTTGCGACTATGGGAGGATTTGGAGGAGGGATTAAAAAAACTTAGACTTATAGTCAGCAAGTATTTCCCTACTAATCTATGTGATTTTTCCGTTTGTGCAAACATTTCTCACTCAAATGACATTGTCCCTGACTATTTAACAAAAACTTTTCTATAAAATAGTTTAAAATTTCTGTTAATCCTTGAAACATAGTCATATTTGGTAGGAAAAATAATTTAATACTTTTATTGAAAATGTATTAGGTGTCCTTTAGTTATCTAAAACGGAGCATCCAGCCAGTATGACGAGAGTCATTCATGACTTCTTGTTTGATAATCTATTCGTATATTAATAATAATTCAATAGTCAAGACAAAGGTTTCTTGGCTTAAAAAAACGTCGCTTTTTGAATATAAGTGGCTATTAAACAACGGTGACCCATTTTTCCAGCATTTTCCGTTGCAGGGAATTCTCTGTTTTGTTGTAAACACATTCATTCAGATGTAGAGTTTCAAATGTCTTTCGTTTATTTCTTTCTTCTTGTATTTGAAGCAGACACATTTTTGTAATAATCGATAACCTAATTTTTTCTTTAATACTGAAAAAAAATAATTTTGCTTGTCCTTAAATAATGTATAAAATGATAAAAATAAGTAGCGTCGATTTTACAAAGTCACGTGTGTTACGAGTAATAAATCCTAATGTCTTTAAGGAAGAACATGTCAAATTGTTAATATGGTTTTGAAACGTTTACAATCAAACGTCACCCCAAGGTCCCGACTAATGATTACTCTCTGAAGGCATATATTGTTTATAGAGTAATCAAAGTGCAGAGGGTGTTTTTGTCGACTAAAGGATAAAACTTTACATTTGCTTATATTAAGTGTGAGGAGATTTTGATTGCACCATGCCGATAAAGCGTTAAGGTTATTCTGGAGACTTATACAGCTTTGCTCGGAAACAATTTTGGTAAAAATCTTCAGATCATCAGCAAATAAGAGGCATTCGACGTCTACTTCATAAATAATTACATTTATGAAAATTTTGAATAGTAAGGGACCTAAATTGGAACCTTGTGGTGCTCCAGACGATGGAGAAAAGACAGGTGATTTATGACCCCAATATTCAACATACGCTTTTCTTTCTGATAGATACGATTTAAAAAACTTGATGATCTTACTATGCAATGCAAATGCAAAGACACCATGATCGATTGAGTCGAATGCTTTGGAAAAGTCAGTGAAGATAACATCAACCTGACCTTTTTTATTGAGGGATGGTGCCACGTAGTTTGAAAGATTACTAAGATTTGTAGTTGTGGATTTATGTTTGAGAAAACCATGCTGATTTGGCGATAATAGGCTAGTTATTCGAGGTGAAATCTGGTTATATATACATATTCCGAATAATTTGGCAAAAGTACTTAGTAGAGCAATAGGTCGATAATTACAGATGTCATGACAATTTCCAGATTTTAATATGGGGCATATGCGTGTGAAATTCCAGACCTTAGGAAAATACGAGCGGTTTAACGATAAGTTAAAAATGAAGGAAAGAGGAACAGCAAAAACAGCAATACAGTCTTTCACAATAAAATTTGGGATGTGGTCAGGACCAGATGAAAAAGAAGATTTTAAGTGTTTAGCGGCTAAATAAATATCATCAGTCGAGACCAACTGAATATTTATACGCGGCAAATTAGAAGGAATGTCGGCCAAATCATGGCATTCAGTGGAACGGTGATAAACTGAAGAAAAAAATCAGCAAAAGCTTGGACTACGTTAGGTGACCTATTAACTTCGGTACCATTAAAGTTGATTAGCGAGGGAATAGCTGCAGAAGACCTCTTGAGGTTCACAATTTTCCACTGCTTGTAGGATTACTCAAGATTGAAGACTCTGCCTCGGTTAAGAATTTATTGTAAGCCATTTTGATATCAACTTTACAAATAGAACGCAGATTACGGAAGATTGTTAAAAAATTCGAGTTTAGTGGATGAATCTCGCAGTTTAAAATACTTCCACTTTTTTTTCAAGTTTTTAATAATTTTTAGGGAAAACCAACATGGAAAATTACGTTTCGACAGTTTTGTTATGGGAACAGTGGAATTAAATACAGAATGAATTATGGAGTAAAAAGAATTACATGCGCGGTCCACATCATTACAAACATATAAAGGGGTCCAATCGACATTGAGGAGTAGACGATAAAGAAGTGGCAGGTTCGCCTTCTTGAAGTTATAGGAAGGAGTTTGTCAATTAGAAGTAAAAGTATGCATTCTATGATGTGTGATGGTAAATTCGAAATTAAGTGCAGGATGGTAAATGTCTTCAGGAACTCTTGGAGCATCACAATGTATGACGGTAAGATTTAAGTCAGAAAATATCAGATCTAGCATTCTTTTTGAGTTGAGTATTGTGTTATATTGTTTGAGGTTGAGATTATCAGTGAAGCTAGTAATAATTAAAGGCAGACTGAGAGTTTTGCTTCAAGTTTACAAAATTTGGGATATTCAAATCGCCTAAGATAATAATATGACTTCTAACCTTAACCAGAACAAATTCTAGAAATTTTACAACAAGATGATAATCCTCAATGAGACAAGATGGAGGAATATAAAGGTTTATTATTTGTATATGGATATGAGCAACATTAACTTGTAGCTATCATTAATACGCTCAGTAGTCGCAACTGAGTTAGAAAGCCAGGTCTCAGTTAGAGCAATAATTGGCAGATTAGATTCTAATATAGACAGGTAACAATTATTTAATTTACTATTTAATATATAATATATAATAAGAGCCAAATGCTACATCAGGTGTTCTTTCGTTGCGTGTGTGCTTCTGTACAAGTTGTTTTACGCATTAAAGTTATCTTTAGATAGCGTCATGCACTTTAACACACACAAGTCGTTACAGTTAATTGTTGGCATTTTTCTTAGTTTATACTATTCACACGTGTCCCTGTTTTACACGAGATGTCGTAAGACACACATTTTACTTAATTTCTTTAAGTTTATTTTAGGGCCCTACCAAAAGAAAATTTTAGAAAACTTTATAGGTCAAGTTGACATAGTGTTTTTATTTTGGTGCCACTCTTCGAAGAAGAATCAATCATTTCTATTAGATCAACAACCATCAACTTACTTTTTTCCTATAGATAACTGGTGTGCATCGACCCCTTTACATTATTTTATTTTTCCTACGTTTTTTCGAATATCAGGTTTTTTGGGAGTCGGGATTATATTTATTTGTTTGGTCGACCGCATTGTTTTCCATTTATTTTAAAAAAAATTGTACATTGTTATCTGGTGTTATAGGCGCAGCTTTGCCTTTCAATAGTAGATCTGACACCATAACTTACTTTTCTCTGTTCTATTAAAATCCTATGAAATCTTTGAAAAGATTTTAATGACTAATATGTATCAAACTTTAAAAAATCCTAAAATTGAAGCTTGTCAAGCTAAAGTCAAACTATGAACGACACACGTTGCAAATAGGAATTTACTAACAATTGTTCAGCTGATCGTTAGCAACATAATAAATGATAATCGGAATGCAACGAATCGTTCCCTAACGAATATTTACAGAATAGACACGTACGAATATTAACAATTGGAATTTTTAAACGCACTAAATACTATGTTAAAATTTCAATTCGTACAGAAGTACAAACTTAATAGTTTATTTTATCATTTTGCATTTTTTAAAGAAAACGACTACACTATACCAAAGCATTTCATTTTAACGCAGATGATTTCGTATGATAAAAACAAAGCAAGCCGTTTAAGAATTGTAGGTATTTATATAAACTTTTTGACTTAAAATTTGGTAACGAATAACCTCTTAAAGTTTGGCCACGTACTTAACTAACATCCTGTATGTTCAATGCCATAAAAAATGCCTGGGAACAAAAAGCCTATTAAAAAAACCACGAAAAAAAATCGACGGAAAGAAAAACTGGAGAAAAAGCTAGGGGCAAAAAAAATCGTCGGAAGAAAGGACGAGGGAAGAAAATCGCATAAAGTGCTCATTTTTCTCTCAAAAAAACAGCAGGAAGCTACTCTACGTCAATTTTTTGGCGATTTTTTTTTAAGATTTGCAACTAACAGATACACTAAACTTTACCAGACTATATAGCTATTAAAGATCCATTTCAAGTATATTGATTCTATTGATTTTCCTAGCACTTGCAAAAAATGTTTGTGTCGAAATGATCTCGCGTCAAAGCGACTGTGCCGAAATGGCAACGTCGAAGTGGCCGCGACAAAATAAGGTGTACCAATACTATACCTACTATGGATTTTATGACTTAGGAAAGCATATATTACTTTTCTTAGCAAACTAAATCCACCTAGTTATTTAATGTTTCACAGTAAAAGCAACCTTAACAAAATAATCAATATTTGAACGGTACCAGATTCTATGATTAGCGGCAATAAATTGCGTGGCCATTAGCAGTAAGCGTTTTGTTATAGTATGTAATTAAACCAAGAGTCACCCACATTGAAATTAATTGACATAAACATAATAATAATGTGCTAGTTATTAAATATTGTAATTTAAAATATACATGCGCTGCTTATTTAATTCTTTCAGCTATATTTTAGTTTGTACGCTTAAAAGATCATTTAAACTCAATGTTGAGAAAGTTTTATTTTAAGTGATAAAAAAATTATTTTATTTTTAAAAAATAAAAGGACTAAAGTGGCAGTATTGGGCTTTATCTAATGAAAATTGAAGTCATGAAAAGTAAACTTTTCATAATATCCTTTAATACTTTTATTTATCTCGGAATTGAAATGTTGATCATTTAATAACTCAAGATCTTAATAATCTATTCATTTTTTTCACATGGTGAGACGCTTTTTATTTTCAATTTCGATAATTTCTATAAAGAAGTGATTATTAACGGAGTAAAGTAAATGGCAATGCTAAGTTTTTATCTGCATTCTTAATTAACTAAAGATACCAATTCGAATAAATATCTTCGAGCAAACTTTCGCCGGTTAAATTTGAACAAAATATTCTATTTGAATTCGTTTTCCCAGATCATCTTTACTCGAAATTCTCAATTTTATCTAAAAGTATATGTATGAACGTCAGTTGAAATGTGTTAGGGTAATCGAGCTGTGGCTTTCTAGTTCGCCGCTTTCGCGAGCCGTTAATTCGTTTATTTTATGAGGCCTTCTGGCAGTTGGCTCGAACCCAAAGAACGCGCGAAATCATCGGTAAAGTTGAATCGAGCTTTTTGAAAAAGTAGGAACTTCAAGAAGCACTTGAAGAACTCCAAAAAGTAACGTAATAACAGCATCCCGCCCTTCGAGATAAAATGCCCGTATTTGGTTGTGGTGTCGTGACAGTTGACCAATTCATTCTAGAATAGAAAAAAATGCGTCCACGTTGGTATAAGAAACTGACTTGGCGCACAGATATTGATCGGAAATTGATGTAATTTGAGATACAGTAAAGTCTCGAGAAATTGAGATACGGTAAAGGTATCAGATTCGGATGCCATACTACAGAACTACAGATTTAGATATGATTTGGATGTTAAACGTATGTGATTCAAATTGTGCCTGTTTTACTTTACCTACACACGTGTGCCGTTTTGCTCGCAGAGATGGTTTCTATTAAGATAAAGTTTGTCGTTTCTGGCGCCATATGCTCATCCATGTTTCCTCTATTTTAATGACCGTTCCTTCTGCCTACGAGTGCAATAAAAACTATTAGTAAAAACGAAATTTTAATGATACGTGTCGAATTGCATCTAAATTTATAAACGGTACGTTAATTAAACAAACAACAGGTAGGAATTTAACAACCGTCAAATGATACGCAATTAGGGAAACTAATTTCACGCATACACGCATAAATTAGGAGCTGACATACTGTAAGGGCATTATCTCAAAATACACTTATCTGTATGCCAATTTGTGCGCATTGTAAAACGCACACGTACAGAAAATTTAACTCGAATAACACCTGCACAAAATACACCGACGCTTATTTCACGACGCCCTTACCTGGGAACCAAAACATTCTCTAAAAAGTTTTGGTTGAAATTCATTAGTAAAGATATTTACGTCATCAACCCTGCAGATGACAATATCAAATTAGTAGAGAAAAATAGATCGAAACGACTTTTAATCTTTCCCTTTCATGTGCGTGTTAAAAGTTTGAAAACTAAGTCAGAGTGATAAAACTTTATTTTTTCTTCCTGTTTGGTTAAGCCTTATGACATGCCAAGATTTAAAAATAATCTTGTAAAACTTTTTACCATCTCGTGCAATTTAAAACGTATAATTTAATACTTTTAACGTTAGCTTTTAATTTTAACAATTATGTTCTCTTTCGAAGTCTATTTTAAGTACTCATTTTTAAAAATCGGAATTCAAACCTTTTTCGACAAGGGTTGAAGCTTTTTGTGCAACCTACGTCGCTTATCTAATAAAAAGTGAAAAGTGCATATGATTAAACGCAAAAGTACTTTGCCTCGGTGCTCGTTTCAAAGAGTTGTTTAATTTTGCATCAACATAAAATTACTTTACATGCCGAAATAGATATTGATTTTTTTTTCGTTGGAAGAAGTGAATTATTAAGCGTCTTTGTAAACGTCATTCGTTTTGATCTACGACCTGCACTGCCTTCGCTGCAAACTTATCCAAGATTCAA
This sequence comes from Abscondita cerata, assembly GCA_030710515.1. NCBI lineage: Eukaryota > Metazoa > Arthropoda > Insecta > Coleoptera > Lampyridae > Abscondita > Abscondita cerata. The sequence goes on along the minus strand of JALBCR010000865.1, from coordinate 87,276 downwards.
TTCGTATGATTGATTTAGCAGATACCAACACTATCGCGTTATAATCCTTTATTTATAAAACATAAATGAAGATTTTTTTCGTTTTATTTTTTAGTTGTAATCATCTTCAATTCAGTTCAACAACAAACACTTCAAGTAAATTTATTCTATCGTTGAAATTGAGTAAAACTCAGATATTTTAAATTCTTGATTCTGCACCTACCTATTCCAATTTAAGTCGTATTAATCAATTCTAATTCAGAAATCGTCAAATATATTTCGGATTGATCAATTGTAATTCGGAAAGCGTGAAATGTAATTTACAGTAACCAATTGTAATTCAGATTAATCAATTGCAATTCAAATTGGTCAATTCAGAAAGCATGAAATATTCAGAAAATATTACATTGTTATTCAAAAGAAAGTCTGATGTAATTGGAATTGCCGGTTGAATTATAATTCGAAAAGGGTCAAATGTAAACAGAATTGTGATTCAAAAAACCGTCAAATGACACGAGAATCAATTCAGAAAGCATTCAATTAAATTGTATTTTATAATTCAAAAGGCGTAACATTTTTCCAAAATGGAGTAGGTAATAAATTTTAATTCAGACACGTCAGATATAATTCAAATTACTTACTTTTAACTCAAAAAAACAATTACATTAAATTCAGAAACCATCAATTAAAATTCAGTTTACCTGATTGTAATTTTCTTAAAGAAAAATATAACAATAACAAGATCAAAATAATCATAGAAAGATTACAAAATACATTCGCTTTAAATTAATATATTTTAATATAAACATAAAATTATAATGTCTCTTTTATAAAAATGCTGAAAATGTGTGGAAGACAAGATTTGATTCTAAAACACCTGAGATTCCTACTTTGCAGAGCAACTGGGACTCGATTCTGATACTCAAATATTTGACTGATTTGACGTTTGAAACAAAGTTGGATGAGGCAAGATTTTATGCTCGAAATAAACCCTCTAGAAATCTTGGCACCTAACTGGATGATGACGTTTGTAGGATGTCTGTCTCTTTGAGATTTGCCGGCCAGCCTTATGACTGTATTAGTGCTTTGAAAGTCAACAAAGATGGATTACATGGTTTATCATTTAAGAAAGGGCTCGTCATTTATTTTTGAGTGATATTGTGAAACAAAATTTTATTAATTATTTTTAAAAGTGCAGAAGATTATGTTTAGAAAAGTGCCTTAACTAGAAATATGATAAAGTGAATTAAGATTTACAAAAAAAGCAAAAAGACACAATTTAATTTTTTTAATGGTGAAAGTGAAATAGTTTCTTCCAATTTAGTTATACTTTAAATTTTCCTTTTTAAGGATTTGTCAGGGTAGGAGGTGTAGGATAAAAATAAATCCTTCAAGAAAACCTGTTGGACGTTTTGCTCCTCAAGCAGGTGCTTCATCAAGGTTAAGTTCTGTTAGAGGATAGATCGTCCAAACATATATTTAATATCAATAATCTAACAGAACTTATCGTTGATAAAGCTCCCGCTTGAAGGGCCGGAACTTCGACATTAAAAAAAATAAGTTGTATATGCCATGTTTTTTTTTTACTTTCTTCGACGAATTATAGTTTTCCGTTCGTCGTAAATTTCGTGATATCAAAAAGTACGAAAAAACCTTTTTATAAAAGAATTGTTTGGACATAAGCTGACACTTAGGAAAGAGAACTTCTACAGCTCTTTACACATTATGAAAGACTTCGGGAGTGATCTGACGGTAGGTTTTTCCTGAAGTCTTTCAAAATGTTTGAAGACCTGTGAAAGCTTCGTATAGAAGTTGATTAGTAAAAAAAAATTTTTTTCTAAAGAAATCTCACTTAAATTTTAAAAATAGTCATAATGAGAATTTAAAGACCTTCAAAATGAGTAGTAACTCAACTTCTTTTGTAATTTATACGGTATTGACGTTTCAAGGTCAAGTTTGACAAAAAATCTACTTCTAAAACAAAAATTGCTGTGTTCTTGGATTTTGCTCAAAACAGAATAGTAAAAGAATTATTTGAAGTGACTCGTTTTAGTTGGAATGCACTGTATACACAATTTTGTTTTAATTAAATATTTTGTGATTAGTTATGTGAATCACAAAAGTTTTATTTAACACTATTGGTAGATATGTTTCTTTATTACAAAATTTTTCAAATATTCTTTAAATTTGCAGCATATAATTTATTATCAGAATATTTTTATATAGAGTCTTTGCTTAAACACAAGTTACGCTCCGTTTCCAGACTTCAAAACTATCCCCTATAGTACAGAAAGCTAATTCACTTATTGTCAACAAATGGATGTCAGAAAAAAGTTGACTAATTCTTTTAAATATTTTAATGACATGCTAAGATGGGATACACATCGCGTCGTAGTGAGATTGTTCTTTCCAATTTTAATTCAGTCATAATTTTTGGTCAGATTGTCCAATCTGTTTGATATTGCTTAAATTTATGGTGAAATGTATGTGTGGATACATGTACTCCCGAACTAGTGCAAAGAACTCTCACGATGTGGAGTTGCAGCAATTGTGGGTAGATGGCTATGCCGTTTGATGCGTTGGAGTGTTTAACTGCTAAAAAAGTAAAGATGATCATCTTGGCTCACTATTTTTAAAGACGTAGGGCCATTGGGAAAATAAATCGGTAATGCTGCGGATAGTGTGTAGTTGTTGCGTTGATTGTTACTACTGCAAATGCTGTAGTGTCGTGGGTTTTGTTGTCTTCACTTCAGAGGATGCATGTATAGGACAGCGTTAAGATGTGAGCATCATTTGTGAGATGGGACCCAATTGTACTTTTGTAAAATTATGTGACGGTAGTACCTCTAAGACGTAGGATCAGCAGTTTCAGGACAGATGCGTGCGACAACACGTTGTCCAGCTTTGATGAATGTCGAAGATTTGGGTGAGTGACGTTGATGGCTATGTCGCAACGAGACGTAGGGTGCAAGGGAAAGTGGAAACGTTAATCGATTGCAGCGTTTGTTGCATTTCTGGATGATGCAGCAGTAGCGGCGTTTATTGGTCGATGGTGTCAAAGTGATGAAGTACTACATAGAGGAATAAATCAGCGCTGGTGGCTATGTTGACAGTGTTCATGGCGTGCGTTCAAAAATGTTTCTGAAAGCGTTTCAATGTTTACAGCGACGAGCAAGCAAAAAATTTGAATAGCGCGCCTGCGTTACCAAGATGTATTTATTTTTACACAAAACTAAGAATTTAATACAAATAATTACAATATTATTCATTGCATAATCATAGGAGAGAGTTCAGACAAAGCTGCTCTTCCACTCTCCCATGAAATTAAAATATCAAAATAACATAAGGTACAAAAATAGTATCAAAGTGGAATGTAAAACCTGGACAACGACAAAATTTAAAATAATAAAATTATAAAATTATAGAACCAATTAGTTTCATTATTCTTGGTTTTCAGAGTGAATAAATGAGAAAAAAATCGTTTCTTAAATTGATTGACCGATAACTGTTTATAAGACGGAGGGACACCGTTGTACAGATTTGCTACATTATAAAAGAAACAGCGTTTAAATAATGATGTACTATGTTGTGGTATGGTTATCAAGCCCCTATGTCGTAAGTTTAAATTCGGAACATCTGTTCAAAACTTTATTATATAAATATGGAGGTTGTTTCTCAGTTATTATTTTGTGATACAGAGTTACCGATTGCAAATATAGCCTATCTTTCATAGAAATCCAATGAGCATCGACCAACTTGTGCGAAATGTGTTGAGTTTTTGATAGTCCATAAATTAATCTTAAACAGTTGTTCTGAACACGTTGGATACGCTGCGATGTCTCAACATCTAAGCACGGTCCATATACAGGAGCACAATAGGAGAATTGTGACAGCACTAGTGTATCACACAGCATTATTTTAATTTTTCACTAAGATAGAACCGATGCGGTTAAATTAATTTTATACTAGCGTATGCTTTGAAAATACATTTAGTGTTATGGTGTTTGAACCTTAGAGATTTATCTTCGTATTATGTTGAATGTCAACAGTCACCACTTTAGTATCAGTATTGGTCACCAGTTTGGCGTATTTAACGCTCATTAGAACTCGAATTGTAGTCAGTACGTAAGTTTTATTTTCATTGCCATATTCTGGATAACAAACACAGTAAATGATTTGCATGTTTCTTATCGGACTCACAACTGTGTAATCTCACGACCTCCTTCCGGAGACATTACGTATGTTTTTAAATCTGCTACTTAAATATCATCAGGATTGTCCTTTAAATTCTCATCCAAGGTTTTCTTAGAGTGTACTAACTGCTTTTTATGTCTTCAAAAAAAGAAATCTAGCAAAGTAATGTCTGGGATTGTAGATGTCAAAGCAATTTGACTCCATGATCCAATCAATATGCTACCAAAACTCTTAGGTTCTGACCCGCTGTAATGATTCTTTAAAATCCAAAGTTTTTTATTCATACCCGCTCAAGACCCTGTTAAGTACACTCATCTTCAAAGGGACATTAGCCTCTAATGAGTTAAAACTTTTCATACACTATAAAGTAAACCCATAAAAATAAGAAACCAAAGTGGAGCATAATATTTATGAACGAAAGTAAATATAACCAAGAAAATACCTAAAAATTCTGTAGTGAATTTACAAAATTTCTCATCCTTGAACAGATTTTGAACAAAATATGTGATTAACTGTAAAATATTTGCAGTATTAAAAAATATAGAGCTTGGATGAATGAATACTTTATTGCTTATAAAGTATAAATATAAAATAAAATGATCGAAATTTCATTTATTACAAAGCCTTTATTTTGATATGGAGCGCTAAATCAAACAAGTTTTATTAAACAGTAGTGGTCGAGTTTTAATTCACCCTTAACTATAGAATTTCAACCCTCTAGATTTGTATAATAGTATAAGTCCGCAACCATTTAGTAAAATATAAATAAAGGAACCGTGGCATATGCCAAAACCATAAGGGTTATTCCACTACATTTATGAAATACTACCGCATTTATATTTAATAAATATAAATTGTAGATATACAATACTGTTTAAGGGTTAATTAACATATAAACAAATAAGTTTTAGGTACGCTTTAAACTTACTCTGACTGCAAAAGTGTTCTTCTCAAGTATGGCACTTTCGTATTCTAATGACTTTTCCATAATTAAACGCAAATTCGAAAATCGAAAAACGTCATTTTCGTAATTCGAAGTAGTCAAAAACGTTTAAGAAACTTATCCAACTTGTGAAGTTTGAAAATCAGATATAAAAATGTGTTTCCTTTCAGTTAATTACAATCTCAAAAGTTTCTTCAAATTTCTAGATTAGTTTTCTTAATAATGTGATGATGATGATGCTGGTAGTTGTGAAATTCGCTAATCGTCTTGTGTTTGTTTTCGAATTCTTTTATTGAATAAGTTGAACTAGCGGAACACTTTACATTGAAGCACTACACTTGAAAAATAAATAGTCTGGCGTGAGCATTGGTCCTGAATGATCAAAAATATATGTTCCGCTTGATGGCGGAAGTGACACGCATAGGTGCTGCCACTCACCCACAAAAAGCACAGATACTTAGGGAGCTAAAAAGCTTTCGAGGAGACGAGCTTTCTCCCAAATCTGGTAAGGAAAAGGAGCTTTATATGGGTTGAGAAGAGATTCTGGTTGCCTTCTATCGACGACACCCTTGGGGTGTAAATCTTTAAGTATAAAAAAGTATTGATACGTCGCCATATAAAGTTTAACATTAAAACTGGTAAACTAAATTTAGATTTATTTTGCGTGCTTAGTTGCCGTTTTGATAAGACGCTTTCCAGTTGTAGTGCAGATAGGTGGATTGGATATAGAGTATCGAGTCGGGTGGATGGGGATGCAGGTGAGGTGACGGCGACAGATAGACAGGGTGAGGGTGGATTAGGTGCGCGTGCGTGGGACGTTATCGAGTGCACCCTAAGTCCGCAACCCCACTCTGTTTCGGGCATCGGTGGTATCCGTGCGTGCCTTTCAACTACGATATGTGCCCGATAGCACCGCCTCTGCGTCATGATGTTAACACAAAGCTCGGAATTTTATTGTACCTTTATTAATTTACACCGTAAACGTGCACGATAACGATCTAAAACAGGAAAGAAAGATTTATGTTTTTGACCCCTCGGTTGGTATGAAATTAATTTAAAATAGAACTACTCGTACATGTAGGTGAACCGAATTCAACTAACAAAAATTAATTAAAAGCGTTATACTAAAAACAGCCCTGCGGATTTTGATTATTCGTAGATTTTGCGCTCTCTCTTAGAGAAATGTGTTTTTTTTTTCTCAAATGGTAAAAACGTTTAAGTGATAATGTGAAACCGTGTGTGTGCAAAAAGTGGCAAAGGCTAAAGAAAATGGATAGTTACAGTCCTAGACCGCCACCCCTTCCTCGAAGGGTGCGGAATATATATGCAGAACCGTTTGCACAGGAACCCAGGTAATTGATTGTTTTTACTGGAATGTAATCCAATCATCAAGTTTGCAACCATTTGTACCATAAATAAATAATATCCCCCAGTTTTTAAATTAAATAGGTATTCAAAACTTAGGATTGAAAACTATTTCCATAAAAAAAATAGCATTTTTCTCAAATAAGCAAGCTGTTTGAATTTTAAAAACTACTACTATTACTGTTACAGCATGTTTAAGCTTTTTAAAATAAAGCTTTTTCGAAAATACGGAGATAATGTTTCAATTTCTATTCATGGCACAAAAGAAAGATATTAGCTGCATTTTAGCGCAATGTTTCTATTTTGCAATTTAAATGTTTCAGGAAAGAATGCGTGGAAAAACTGCTTAATCTCTTTTATTATTTGATTTCAATTTCGTGACTGGAAAATCTTGTCCTTCGGCAATGAATAAACATAAGCCCTTAGTAGCATTTGTGCTTTCAAAACCACATTCATGGTATTTACCATAACCAAGACAAGAATTTACCATTCAAATTAAGCTAGATTGAGGAATGGGTGAATAATATCCTAAAATTATGTATGAATTGAGCGTTATGATACTTAAGGACCGACGGATGCGAGTGCATGTAAAATAAAAAAAAATAACCCTTATCCATAATTGCATAAAAATTTGTGGGGTCGCGTTAAAATATTTTGCGAAATGATAAATCCCCTCGTAAAAAAGTTGAAATTTTTCAATGTTACGGTTATAGTAGTTGTCAGTTGTAAGCTGCGTACAAATTACCTTTGATATCACTTTTGTAACTCTTAAATATTAGCCTCGGTGTTCTAGACAACTCACTAAATTAAAACCTTTTCATTTGTTAAGATTCATTAAACACTTAATATTTTTAGTAGAATAAAATTGTCTAAAATATCAAACTTTTTTAATAAAAAATAGAAATATGACACTATTAAAATTTTTAATTTTAAAATAAAATAGAAAGACAAAATAACAGGGACATATATCGACCTGGAAATTATAAATGAACTGACTGTTAGTTTCCTGGCCTGAAATTTTTCTTGTCAGTTTTGCCAATATATTTTTATTAAAAAATATTTTCTAATCACGTATGCCATAAACTATCATTAATTTAGTAACGCATAACTAAAACGTGTTTGTGCACGAGTTTTTTTAAAACACTAATCTTGCAATTTAAATACTGGCTTTAGAAATTATGAAAAACAGGGAATTTAAATTCTATAAATTTTTCAAAGCAAGATAGGTCAGCTTGAAAGTTTATAATGTTTTTATAGAAGGACTTATAAATAAGGTATAACATTACAAAATTAAAGACTTTGTCATTTAAATATTTAAAAAAATTAAAAATCTATATTTGTCATGTGATGATTTCAGTACTCAAAAAAGCTTCGTTATTAAAGTCATTAAAGGGTAATGTTTCATTATTTTACTTTTTCAAAAACTACTACGTAATACAAAAACCTTAGAAGTACATTATGTACAGAATACGTAATACATAGAAAGGTCAACATTATTACGTATTCCAAGAATAAAAATTTAAAACGCCATAAACGAAAAATTGAATATTTTTAATTAGCTCAATAATGTGATATTTTGTGTTAATTTTTGCAAATTGTTTGATTGATGACATTTACATACATATTTGTCTATATTAATATTTCAAATTAATAAAAATTAGAGAATGACTGTTGTTGTCATTGTCATTGATGTGTTATTTTTATACAAAACCTCATTATTTCGACCTCTTTCCTTAATTTTATGATAATTATTCATGAAGAGTGGGTGTGACAATAATGTAAAGTGCTTTGTTTTTAAAACTACTTTGTGTTTAAAGAAATCGAAAGAATTTGTACTAAAATGTGAAACCAAGGATACCCAGAAATATATTCTGAAACTCACTATGTCACTCTAGTATTTCAACACTTCACTGCGAAATTTGGTATCGTGTATGTTTGAAATAATTTGTTCGTTTTAATAAAATTAAAATAAATAAAAGTAAAAACGGATACAAGTTTAACTAATTTTGGAGCATTTTGTAAAGGAGAAAAAGAGTTGCGTATTAAGTGTCACGTCTTTTTTTTATGGTTGGTAACATTATCTAAATCACCTACTTTTTTCTGAAAATTGATGGAAAGGGATGAATCTTCACCCACTGTGATTTTTGTGAGGTTTAGAATTTTAATTAAAATCTGTTACACCTGTGATGTATTGCGTACGATAACATCAACCAAAATCTTAATATAATCAAAAACACATGCTGATCAGTTTACTAAACTTTGACATTAGAATTTTATTTTGCATCTATTATGACATGTTATTAGTTAAGGAACCACCTCCATTTCAAAGGATTTTTTATGTTGAATTTTTAATTTTGTATGGAAAGAATTTAATTTTTTTTACATTGTACTGCCTCCAGGCGCATAAACACGTTAAATTATTTTTGAATAATTGAAAGATCTTCCTGAGGTGTAGGTGAAAATAAAACTGCTTTATAGGTGTAGTAACAAATGGGGGCTTTATCAAAACCCTTTTTTACATAGTTTTTGCCTTGATAAAACCCAAATTTGTATGGGGCAAAAAATCGGCAATACTATACCTATAAAGCCACTTTAATTTCACCTCCACCAGGAAGATCCTTAAAAAAAGGAACACCTCTCAATTATACATATTAAATGGAATCATCAAACCTATTTTCTTTATTTTTCTAAATTTTTTAGCAGATTTTCTAGTTCATGAAACCAATTTCCAATGACAATTTTGTCAGTATTTAGAACTTAATTCAGTGGCAGGTCGAAAGAATATATTTTACTTCGATTCCAATAATTGTTCAATTTAAGAACTTTTACCAACCCGATAATGTAACTCATCGTTGACAGTTTATGACCCCTTTATCGGAGCATCGCTTCCCTAGATTAAAAGAATTTGGACTTACACTTCCACGTTGGCTATACGGGTTAGAAATGGCTGTGATGTATTGTTACGATTACAAATGGTGTTAATATGATAACCGGGGTCGGCTTAAACGAGCGAGAAAATATCTCGACATCTGCTGGAATCGAACCAGCGCACCGGCGGTGGCCATTTTACTAAACTGGCGCTTATACCGCTAGGCTGCGCTCTCACTTATGTATTTTACTAAAATTTTTATAAAACCAAAAATGTGTAACAGAAATAAATGACTTTGAAATAATAAAATCGGATTCAAAGCACACAAGTCGGGTAAAAATGCAAAAGAAGATAAACTTTTTTTTAGTATATTTTCCAAATGTCGTGTTGCAAAAATACCTATTTAAACAAATTGAAGAATGTATAATTAGAACTGTGCGACTGGTACTTAGATGCAATTTAATTCATCACTCAATAGGTTTTGTTTAATTTAGTATCTTATCTGACAACATTGCGATACACTAATTTAACAGCTAAAATAACCTAATGTTTGTTGACTTTTGGGTTTTATTTGTAATTACCTTTTATTACAGATGAAAATATTTCTCTATATGTAACATTGAATAATTGTACTAATTGTTCTGTAATAATAAGTTATGTCTACAATAAATAGTTTTTCTGTTATTTGGTATGTTTTTGGGGAATGTTGTGGTAAAATATTGCGTCTAACATATAAGGAAATCCTTTTTTCCACTATCGCCACGTTCGTAAGTAGTGGAAGAAAATCGCTGTCCTTACTTGATGGAAAATAACTATTAAATTCTTTCTCCGACACACTAGTTGATGTTTTCGTAAAAAACATAATTTTACTTCAATTAAAGATCACATAAAGAAAAAAAGGATAATCATTTGAACCTTTTTTTTAAACCCATAACCCTAATAATTGATATCTGTTGTAGTGAAGCTTAAATGTGGATGATAAAGGACGTACAAAATGCAAAAATTGAAGATTAAGTTAACACTCTAATTCCGAACTAGCACACATTTTTAATTTTACAAGCACTGTCAAGAATAGGTGCAACTTTTCCTTGTTACGGTTTATTGGTAAACAATTAAAATAAATATATATCAGTGTTCGATGACCCCCCGACAGCTCTTCTTAGTCAGAAGTGGTCGTGGGTGGATTGAAAATTGTTCACAGAGAAGGCCTCTACACTGCTCGGAAAATTTATAAAGGGCCACCTAAGATTATGTAAAAGAAATATCTAGAGCCCCTAGATACTCATAGACACAGAAATAGACCGTACGTGCATAGAAATACGTATATTGGTTTAGCGACTAGAGTTCAATTTAACACATCGAGAAACACATAAACATACCAATAGACAATATCAATTAGAATCAATAACATATATCGTTATCAAATACTAATCATTTACGAAAGCAGGTTAAAAACACGAATATAAATTCGAGGCACAAACACCCCCAAATAGGTTAGCGTATTTGACAGTCGCAAACACCGATGAATCCTATAGCGAGTACCGGACCGTGGCCGATTATTTAAATAAGTTCAAAGCCCACAGAATTATTTGTACTTAAACAATCCTTCGAGTTTACATAAGGATAAGAATGAGCGCCCAAAAAGGTACGTTGTTAAACTCTCAACCACGATACAAATACATATAACGCGACAAAATTGATTAATGACATGCATAAAGAAATAACTTAGCTCGTGTAACCATGAGATCTTCAGTGGTTAAACGGTAGAGATAACAGCTCTCGTATCCAAATCTAGTATTTGAGTATCCACGAAGAAAAAGAAAACCAAAATGGACGTCGATGATAAAAGTTGTTGGCAGCTCACAAAGAATTAAATAAACGGCTTATCTTGAGTGGTGGCCTTCACTCGACAATGGCTCCAAGGGAAGTTGATTAAACATTTAATTATAGTTTAAGTCTTGAATTTCCAATTATCCCCTTAGATAGGTTATAATTTTTGAATTATTATCATTGCCAGTATAACCATCCTTAAATATCCATTAACCAATTAAAACGGAGTATGTCAAACAAAAAACCAAAACGCCAAAACCAACAGAAAAAAGGTGCCTATAATTAATAGAACCCGTAAGAACAAATATTTTATTAAAACAAAGGAAAGTAAAACAAAGAAAGGTACTTACACTAGAATCGAGGATTTATTTCCTAATTAGAATGGAACGATTTTACTTCAATCGCTATTACAAAGCACATGTCCAATTGTTCAACTTCTAGACAGTACTTTCCAAGTACCCCTTTTTAAAACGGAGATTTAAACGAAAAGAACGTATAATTTTTGCGAGAAAACAAGGTGTAAATTTTTAGAATACACGGATACCAAATCGGAACAGATAACTCTAAACAGGTAAAATTCCCCAAACTGCCCAATATAAGAATACATACTCAGACGCATTAGTGTAAACACGGCGGCCTATACTGTAGGGAGAAAATTTTTCAACAAATAAATTATTTATGAAATAATCCCGTCACATCTTCTCACAATTACTGTTTATTTCAGTCTTAAGTTCTATTATACAGGGTTGCTTATATCTTAAAATCTAACTGAAGTACGATATTTAAATTTTGTAATTATAATCAGTGGCTAGTTATCTCTATTGTAAGTAAGAAATAACGTTGTTGAAACGACACATTTCGGGGCACGTGATATCATCTTTAAAATTTTTAATGGGACACCCTATATGCTTTTGTATAACAGTAAAGATCTCTCTAATGCCAATTCAACAATACCTATTTGTCAGTGTTTTTGTTACTACGGAAATAAAATGCATTTTTGTGAAGATTTATTTTTATTTAAGTGGCAAAGAAAAATTACTAATACAAAACAATAGGTGACACAAAATATGACGTTTTAGCAACGTCATTTCTTACTTACAATGGGCACAACTACCCACTGTTTACAATTGCTAAATTTCAATATCGAAGTTCAGATAACATATAAACTGGCCAAAACCTCATGGGACACCCTGTATACGTAAATGAGAAGGTCTCATCAAAAGTCCTTAAGCAATCTAATGACAACCGAGAAGTATTTTTCACAAAAATAGAAATGCAGAAAAATTGCACTGTTAAAATTTGATATAATAATGAATAGGGTGTTTCATTTAGAGTAACAAAATTAACAAATTTGCAAATTTCTCAATTTATATTTATTTACTCTACGAAATCTGAGAACTATAGCCTAATTAGTTTCTAATATTCAGAGTTTACGCACACCCTGTATATGTAGATGTATTCATGTGTTTGGCATTAAATTAGTATAATTTAAATTCCTGTTTTTTTAAGTTAAAATTTTATGACTACATTTATGACTTTAGGATTGAAGTTATTCATTCAAAAATTAAAATGCTAATATTTTTTGTCTTGGGTATTTTGTTAACAAAAATATTTAATCTGAAAGTTTTTGCTACACGCGATGTTACAAATCACCCAAAAAACACATTTTGAGGGAGTGAACTTCAAACTGTTTACTTGGATCAATTTTTGCAATAAATTCGCCTGAATTAACCTTTAACAAAATTTAACAATAACCAATATATTCAAGAATTAACATTGCAAGTTATTTGTACCCAAGAATTAAAATACTAATATATTTTAAAACGACAAAATTTGCGTTATGGCTGCATACGTAGTTAAAGTATTCAAACAAAAGTATGTTCGGATGTGAATTTTAAGGTGTTTGTGTGGATTAATTTTCGGTATATTTAGCAATAATTTTTACAATAATTAAGTTACATCTCCAAGAATTAAAATCTTAATTTCAAAGTTTGGTTACGTGGAAAATTATAATCCAAACATAGAGTTTATTTGATGCAGAATTTGAAAGTGTTTCGAAAATTTGAGCAATAAATAGTTCTTACAATTATTAAGAACATATCCAATAATTAAAATGCTAATATTATTGTTTTACGATTGCATTAATTAAATGTAACAAGTTTATAGCAAACTTATCATTTTCACAAACAATAGTTTGCTAAATAAAAGTTATTAAAAATATTATATCTCAAAAGTATAACACAACACAATGTTACAGTGATAGAGGTTGGATTTGAAGGTGTTGGGATGCATTAACTTTCAGGCAAACTTAGAAACAGCAAAATAAACTTTAAATCAAATGCTTCTTTAAATTATAATCAATTTGAAGGTGTTTGTGTCGTGACACTTTTAGAAAATAAATAGTTCCGATAATTTTAAATGGTTTTAAATTTATGGCTGGGTATTATAAATGATTATTCTAATTACTAACGTTTTGGGTGGATTAATTTATCGGCAAATTTAGCAATAATTCTTACTATAAATATCCAAGAATTAAAATCCTAATACGGCTACGTGCAACATTATAATCAAAAGATTACAGTTTATTTGAAATTAAATTTGAATGGGTTCGCGTTGATAAATATCTCGAAAATTTGAGCATTAAATACTTTTTCCGTCGACCGTGAATTTTTGACCTACACTAACGTAAACAAAATCGTTGGTTAATGACCCCTGTTAATGAACAATTTTCTATTAATGAACGATTTTAGTATAGACAACTAAGCATACATGTGGATACCTAAAGTTGCATTATGAAAATATAAATAAAAATCTGTCATAATTTGTAGCAAAGCAAATTTTAATAATAACAAATCAACATTAATTTACAGTTGTAATAAATCTTCAATTTGTTCACACAAACTTTGAGAAAATTTTGTACTGTACACAACATTCTGATGATAACGCTTAATAACATTTAAGGGTGTTCAGCTTATCTATTTTACAAACTATTGTTTCACGCAGTTCTTCTTGTAAGAGAAAACAAAAACTATAAAAAAGAAATGACCCGATAAACCTTCCGACTCCTAAAAATATCTTTTGAAGGTGTAGTGGAACCACTTTAAAAAAATGTTTTTTTTATAAACTCTACATGCCCATATTGTGTGAAATAACATTAAGGTGAAATCAAGCTTTATCGTTAAAAATTCTTAAGCTGGAACACATGCAGGATAATCAATCCTGTCTCAATAAGTTGGTGGACCATTTGCACACAATATAGCGATATGAATGAATATCTTTGTTGGGCTTCTGGGATCATTTATCAAACATTGCCAACCATTTCTGGCTTGGTTTTTGTAGGTGCGTCACTATTTTGAATCAGCACCAATCCATTCTCACAAAAAAGATTTATACACTTTGTTTCGCTGTGATGAAAACACTGGATGAAAACTATTGTATTTCGACGCAACAATTGGAATTCAGTACCTCAATTCTCTATCAACTTAGTGACCTTAATTAAAATACTGTTGTCAAATAGCCATACAATAGACGAAAATGCAAAGAATGAACAAATACAAAGCTCACAAAAAAGTAGAGACAATGAAGTTAGGTTATGTTATACAATTAATAAATTGTGGTGAGTTCACAAAACGGTACTTTCTAAAGGTGCGTTCACAATAGCATATCTTTTCTAAAATTATTAAATTATAATTTTATTAAAATTACAAAGTACGGTCGACGGAAAAGTTGTGTAACTAACTCGTGAATTAAACGGCGATTAACAATCTCAAACATTAACGCGCCCGCTTCGCTCACGCGTTAAAATGTCTCGATTGTTAATCGCCCTTATTAATACATTCGTTTGTTAAATAACTATTTATACACATCTAATAATTAAAATTTTAATATTAATTCGTACTAATGCATTAATTAAATGTCGCAAGCTTATAACAAACTATTTCCACAAATAATAGAATTTATTGAAGCTGTTATAGGATGTCTTGATTTTTAGGCCAACTCAAAATACTTTTTATAATTATGAACAACATTAGCAAATATTTTTCGAAACGCAAATATTTAATGTGAAAGTTATGGCAACGTCTGACATTACAGTCAAAATTTTTAAGGGTGTTTGATTAGATTAATTTTAGCAATTAATGCTTTTGTAATAATTAACAATTAAAATTCGGGTATTTTTTAAAACTTAAACATTTGATTTTAAAGGCATGGGTACGTGGGTCGTCGTAGTCTTTAAATCACTACGTTCCATAATGGATTTAAAAGGTGTTCCCGAATTACTAGCAATAAAAAAATAACACAAGAATAATAATAATGATTTTGTAACTATTAACAACATATCCAAGAATTAAGACGCTAATATTTTTTAAACGAAAATATATGATTTTGAAGTTATAGTGCGACGTTATGGTTAGAAGGCGTATTTGAAGGTGGTAAAAAATTTAGAGTTTTGTGTAAATGTACAATAGGAGTTTTTTGTCACAAGGTAAAATCACATACACATCTCTATAGTGTATGTATTTGCGTCTCGCCAGCCAGAATGAAGATGGAACTACAGTTATCAAAATGTGGTTGTATAATTGTTTTATAAATTATGGTTATACTACAAACAGACAAATATTTTTTTGCTTTGCAGTTGTCTTTATCGTACATTCAACAAGACTGTAAAATTTAATAGTTATTTATGAATCAACTTCGGGAAGAACTTTTTCCTACATGAGCGCATTTAAAGCATCGAGCGAACAAAGTGAGCGAGTGCTTTAATAACGCGAATGCTAAAACAATCTTCCCGCAAGAGATTTGTACACTATTTTTTGTATCGAGCAAATATTTCGTTAATAAATGTTAGCAACCACTTCACATTAATGTCAAGTTTTAATATAGCAGTTAGCAGAGTGCTATGAGTTGACGTTTTCAGTTGTAGTAATATACATACTGGATAGATGGCACTATAAATTTTATGTGGATTTTTCAAGGTTAATTTTTGTTTTTATTAACAAAAAACATTGGAAAAATGATTTTTAACAACTAAATATTATATTTGGATGACGATGTCTGTGAATGCCAGTATTTTTTGTTATTTTTCACGAACTGATGCGGGAAAAATAGCTTCCTGATTGGCTATACACTTATATCAAATGTCATTTCCCAAGCGGCGAGTACAAAAAATACTTATCTATAGTATTTAATTTGATCAACTTTTGTATTTTCAACTTCAGTTTTGATTTCTTTTTTCTTGAAGTGTTTTAAAAAGTTTAGCGACACATTCAAGATCTTACTTTATAGTTTTATAAAGTTGTTAAGGGAAGCCAACATTAATGTATCATCTGCAAATAAGTACCTAGCAGTTGATGATTTAATGTAATTACTTATGTTGTTAATGTAAATATTATAGAACAAAGAGCCTAAAACGGTACCTTGAGGAACACCATATTCAAATTTTATTCAATCAGATGTCAAATCTTACATTACTTTTGAGATGAAATAATTTTTATAGAACAGCAAAAGATTGCAATAGTATAAGAAAAGTTTGAGTATTCGAAATTATAATTTGTGTAAATTAAAATTTCGTATTCATGAAATGCCGTTTTTATAATCATCCCAGTAAAGTTCAAAGCAAAAGTTCGTCGCGTGTGGTATAGTAATTTACTGGTCTGCGGTTACCAAATCTACATTTCCGATTGCAGTTTCACATTAATTAAACATTAATAATCATCGTAGTTTATATACTAAAACGTATATGTGGAGCAAAGCGTAAAGCTTAATGATTAAAGCAGCTCCTAGATCATAGGGAGTACATTTATTGCATATGAAAACGCAATTTCACGCTAGAATACGCACGTAGATATTGAACGCACTGGTCGAGTGCCTTCACAACGCACATCGCAGAATGACACAAATTACTTTTATTTAGAACTCATACGATTGCATTTGCATGACAATAACATCGTTTTATTTAATATGCATTAAATTACACTCTATCAAATTCAAATTATATTTCGTCGTGCGGCGGTGGAGCCTACGGTTGCCTCAGTAATTGAGTTCATTACTTTGTGTTGTTTTGTAACCGAAACTTGTAAATCGCTATCGTACATTTATGCAGGTGCTAAATTTCCAATAAATTTTCTATCTTCGCACATACACGTAAATTGATTTTTACGCTCAGCGTAATTTAAAAACAACACTTTTTGCTCTTCTTTCTTTACGGAAGTTACAAAAGAAAAACAATTAAGGTTTCATGTAACATAGACATATTAAAGAGGAAAATCAATTGTCTTGAAAAAGCAACCCCTGAAACAAAATGATAGCGTGACAGTTTCTGCACAGGGTTGTATTTAGACTAATCTATAATCGTTATTTTTTAAACGATGCTTATTACAAACTTCCTCTTTTATAATTTGTACGATACACAGGTCTGGCAAAATTTAATCCGGACGTAGTACAAATGAACACTAGTACTACTGAGCGAGTAAAATGTGTTTGTTTCGTTATCTATGACAGCTCCAATTTCAGTTTTCTATCAATAACTATCTTTGTTCTAATTATACAATGTGTCTACTTAAGTTGGACAACATATGGAAAATTAATTTTACAAACAAAATTCTGCAAAATGCAATTATCAAATATTACATTTTTACAGTAGTATACTAGATTTGTCAAAAAATATTAATTTTACTCAAGAGTGAAGTACCTTTATAATTGACAATATCAAAATTTGTTATTAAAAAAAGTTAAACAGAACTAAAAACTACGTTCAAATATAAAAAATTACATCCAATTAAATACATTTACTTAATACTTTCTAAACAGAACGGAAAAGCGATCATGTTTGTAATAAATAAAAAAGATAAATGTTCACGTACCGGGTGACCCAAAAAGACCGTTCCTCGGCCATATCTCGTGAACCGTTCGTCGTATGACTTTGGTGTAAAAAAATATTAGATAAATTGGCCATGAAGAATCGCAGGAAAATATTTTCAAGTTTTAAAAACGACCACCAGAGGGCGTAACTGCCATCTTAAATTTTTAAATTGCATTTTCTATAAATTTCGCATAATAAACAAAAAATGTTTTTCACATTTGTAAAGAGAACCAGTTTATCTATCATTTTCGTAAAAACAAAAGTTCAGTTATTTTAAAAACAAAGATGGCGGGGGGTGTTCAATTGTTTTGCAATAACCTGCTTTAACTTCTTAACGGTTTGACCGATTTTAACAAATTTGGTATCGTTGAAAAGAGCATTCCTTAAGCAATAAGAATCAAACAAAATATAGTTAATTTTAGTTTTGACACCATGACCCAAATTAAAAAAAAAAATCAAAAAAATCAAATGGAATGATATGACTTTTTCTTTATGATAAAGTAGCCAAATAACATCCAAATAGGCCAGTGAAAACCATTTTTTAAAATCTCGTTCCTAACCTCAAATATTGGGAAAATGAGAATAATGGATGTTTGAAGATCGAGGACCGCGCGGTAAATTTTCTAAAACTATTAAAAATTTAGCACAAAATGAATAAGATGTTAAAGAGACAATTGTGAGTCTAAATAGAATTCATTTAGGTATTATTTAAAAAAATATATATCATCAGAACATTCATGTTGCTCCAAAGGAACTAAACGCATTTTGAACTTATTGTCACTTTAATATTACTCTCGTAATTCTAACCTTTAATTTAAAAAGTAAGCCTAAAAACTTAAATAGGTATACTATATCCGAATTCGAATATGTTAGACCATATATTTTGGAACTATTTACAAAGATTCTTTGTAAAATTTGATGCCCCAAATCTAGTACTTCGCGTAAAGTTTCAAGCTGTTTTTTTGCAATATGGTGTGTGGTTTGGAAAAAGAAAGATAGGTAGGTAGTTCAGTTCATCTTTGCCAAAAAATATAATATATTTGAAAATTAAAAAGTATAAGTCTTGGCTTGCTTTTAAAGTAAAGTAAAAGCACCCTACACTTTAGGCCTTGGAAAATTAAACAAATGGAACACGATGCATTATAAAATGACAAATTGTTGTGTTTACATTCAGAAAGTGCAGTTTTTTGAATTTGTAATCTTTTTTAAAATGCCGATTTCTAACCAAGAAGCATTTAATATGCTGGCAATCTATTTTGAATGTTATCAAAATGGGATTATCGCTGTTTGCACCTTCTATTTGATCTATCCGAATGGACCGCGATACCATCGCCGCGCGTTTGTGCGTTTAGCCCAGCGCCTGTTAACAACGGGTAGCATCCGTAGACCTGTCATGAATCGGAGAAATAGGCAAAATAACGAACAAAATGTTATTAATATCCTGGCATCTATAGAAATCAATCCCCAAATTAGTACTAGAGAAATTTCTCGAGACTTGGGTATTCCTCAAAGTACGATTCATCGCATTATTCAAACCCAGAGGTATGTAAGACGTATACCTCTTTTTATAAAGTTTAATCTATTTTACACTCAAATTATAAACCCCCATGTTTTTTTTACATTTTTTACTATTTTAGGCTACACCCCTACCATATCAACTTACACCAAGGCCTTAAAGCTCTTCCGGATTTCGACGGAAGGATAGATTTTTGCCACTGGCTATTAAACATGGTAGCAGAAAATCCTCAATTTCTGTCAAATGTGTTGTGGACTGACGAAGCCACTTTCAGTAGTAATGGGCAATTGAACTTACATAATGCGCACTTTTGGGCAGCGCTGGTTTGGAGAAGTCCAGCATCAAGGAAGATATAGTGTAAATGTTTGGTGTGGGATAATTGGAGGGTGGGTTGTTGGTCCATTTATTTTGGACGGAGCATTAAATGGTCGAACATACCTACATTTCTTAAAAAACGTTCTTCCAATTTTAATTAATGGTATTCCGCTGGACGTCCGCCAAAATATGTTTTTCCAGCATGATGGTTGTCCCGCCCATTATGCCCTTGCTGTTCGCCAGTATTTAGATGCCACCTTCCCTGACCGTTGGATCGGAAGAGGAAGCCTGTTCCCTTGGCCTCCAAGGCAAGTTTTTGTAATGTTATTCGCCGTAAAATTGCTTCCGTATTTAACACAAGAATCTTTGGATGTTGCATTTTGGAATGATTCTGTTTATAATTGCGCACATATTAAAACTATTTCAAGGTCTCCCGATTTAAACTGCCTTGATTTTTATCTCTGGAGAAGAATTAAGGATATAGTCTTAGCAACAAAGCCAACTTCCCGCGAGGATATGATTGCAAGAATCAAGAATGCCATCTTGAACATCCCAAGAGCTGAAATTGAGAATGCTGTTCTTTCAACACATCAGCGTCTTCAGATGTGCATCCAAAATAACGGAGGCCATTTTGAACACTTGGTTCGCCATTAGATCCCTTTTTTTTTCCTTTTATGGGTTTTATTAAAAAACGGTTCTTTTAGAACCACAGACCATTTCATAAAAGAATTCCGTAAAGTAACTATATTATACCTACTAAAATCTTTGTAAATGGTTCCAAAATAGATGGTATAGCATATTCGAATTCGGATATAGTATACCTATTTAGGTTTTTAAGCTTACTTTTTAAATTAAAGGTTAGAATTACGAGAGTAATATTAAAGTGACAATAAGTTCAAAATGCGTTTAGTCCCTTTGGAGCAACATGAATGTTCTGATGATATATATTTTTTTAAATAATACCTAAATGAATTCTATTTAGACTCACAATTGTCTGTTTAACATCTTATTCATTTTGTGCTAAATTTTTAATAGTTTTACAAAATTTACCTCGCGGTCCTCGATCTTCAAACATCCATTATTCTTATTTTCCCAATATTTGAGGTTAAGAACGAGATTTTGAAAAATATTTGGCTACTTTATCATAAAGAAAAAGTCATATCATTCCATTTGATTTTTTTTTAAATTTGGGTCATGGTGTCAAAACTAGCCCCCTGGCGGAGAAGCATTCAACTAAATTAACTATATTCTTATTGCTTAAGGAATGCTCTTTTCAACGATACCAAATTTGTTAAAATCGGTAAAACCGTTAAGAAGTTAATGCAAGTTATTGCAAAAACAATTAAACACCCCCCACCATCTTTGTTTTTGAAATAACTAATCTTTTGTTTTTACAAAAATGATAGATAAACTGGTTCTCTTTACAAATGTGAAAAAAATTTTTTGTTTATCATGCGAAATTTATAGAAAATGCAATTTAAAAATTGAAGATGGCAATTACGTCCTCTGGTGGTCATTTTTAAAACTTGAAAATATTTTCCTGCGATTCTTCATGGCCAATTTACCTAATATTTTTTTACACCAAAGTCATACGATGAACGGTTCCCGAGATATGGCCGAGGAACAGTCTTATTGGGTCACCCGGTACAATGGCCAATAATTTGAGTAATTTTGTAAAAAAAAATTGTTTAAGTAGAAAAAATGTAATTGCACAATTCTTAATTCTGATCAGCTATTTATAATTACAGATTTTGATATTTTTACAAGTAAAGGTACCTTATTCCTGTACCACTAAAAAAGTTTAATGTCTGATAATTGTATTTTATATTTTATAAGATACAGAACTTTTTATAAGGAGTAACTTTTTTTCATAAAATTAATAATAAAAAAATTTTGCATATGTTGCCAACTTAAGTAGACGTACTATATAATATGTATAGAAAGAAACATGCATATACCTACCTAAAAGATGCTAGAAATCATTGATAGTATATACACGTAAAGACGGGTTTTAGAATTTCTTTAAATTTATAGCAACATAGACATTCTGCCCATATCTTCTACATCTTTATGTATCGCAACGCAACTGCGCCAAATCAAACTACTACAAACTAGATTTTCGTCACATTTCTACTGAGAAGGCGTCATCAAGGTTGACGTAAGCCGAATAGCAAGTATATTTTATTTTACATTCAGAAGCATGTATACATTTTTATGCAATACAAAAATTTCAGGCTACGTGAACAAAAATTCATCAATATTTCTACGAAGTTAAACTTTATATACTTTATACGACGAAAATATGTAGTTTCACATAGATATCTTAAGGAAGTGTCGGTTAAAAAAAGTTTTATATTTAACTTTATCAAATACCAATTTTTAGTTCCCAATTTTTTCTGTTACTGTTTTACTTTAGTACGTAAGCTGATCCTGATTGACATACACCTACCGTCGGCAGTTACTGAATGTATTCCTAGTTCTCGGTTGACACTTATACACAATCTGTCAGCTTGAAGCTACTTAAATTATAGGACTACAGAATAAAACTATTAAAGAGAGTTAAGTTCAAAACGACGCTTTTGCTCTACCACCCTTTAGAGTTTGCCCAGTATTTCGTAAATGACTCTGTATAAAAATCTGAAGTGCTTTTGTTAGTAATCTTGTAAATGACTTGACAGATTAAATCATATATTCTATTGTACTTATTTTATCATGAATTTAAGTTAAAATGAAAGTTTTTTTAGTTGTGTGACATTAAAATAGCAACTGCGGTTCGATGATTATTACCATTAGGCTTAATCTACTGCATCATCTGATAATTAATTTCCCATAAATTGAAATAAAATTATGTTTACTTTACATTTAATCACAATATTGTGATGTAATTATAATACATGGTGTCTAAAAACATCATTAATAACTTTGCATTAAATAATTAATAGGGAGATTTTGGGTCATCTAAAATAGCAGTTTCCGCGGTTATCGTTATTTGTAGGCATGCGCAGTAAGAAAAAAATAAGATCAAACGTTATAATGATAACGCCAAACTTGATGTACGGCGAATCTAAATTACGTTTAGTGTGGGTATAGGGCGACTGTAAACCGTCACAAAAAATTAGGTTAGGATTAAAAATTATTACGAAAAAGTTTAATAACTGACGGTTTTGCTAAATGTAGTCCAAAAACTCTATTAAAATTGCTCGACATTATCGTCATTTATAATCACAGAGTACGTAATTTTTGACGTTATTTTAAGTGACCAAAAATCTCTCTTTAAGACAATCGCTTTTCGTAAGCTAGAGAAGTTTTTCTTAAAAATTTCTCTTATAATCGGTGACTGGCGGTAGTTGTCATGAATCAAAACATTGTCTGAAGCAAGAGTACGTCTCTTCGTTTATTTTAAATGGCTCTTCCCAAACTTCGTAAAGCTTCCCAGTATGTGAGTTTTGGGTTTTCAATCCACATCTTAATGGATCTCTTACCACAGGCTTGCATCTCTTATCAACATGCATTTCAATTCAGGTATTATTAAATTTTTTCCCCATACACACACACCACCATCACTCATACTATTTTGCCCATACCCATGGCTCAATCGTTGATTAAATACTGCGATACCATTTCTTTGTGTGTGCAAATTACATTTGGTGGAAGAATTTATTAAGGCAGCGATATTGATGTACTGCCGCTCAGCAAAAAAATGGTTGTTCATTTGTTTAGATTTAGGATGTTTAGGTAAAGTGGGATAAATGGTTATTTTGATCTATTGCTCTTTAAATCAGACAATTTTTGGTCAAGTGTTTGCAATTCTCCCTAAAAAAGGGTCTAGGGTCGTTTGGTAACGTATACGTTCAAAAGATGTAATGGCTAATCAAGGAGGTTTACAACACAACTACTTATCCAATTTTCTAGGTTGTTCAATATGTACGAGGCGGGTTCATAAACTAAGGGCCGTTTGGTCACAGAAAAAAATATACTCATAAGCAACGTATTTTATTGTCATATTTAGTTAGGTACAGACTTACTTTACCTTTCTACATAATTACCGTTCACTTTTAAGCATTTTTCGTACCGCTGCACCAGTTTCTTTAACCCCTCTGCCTTGAAACTTGCCGCCTGAGAGTTGAACTAGTTAACAACGGCATTTTTGAATCCCTCTTTGGTTGCAAAACGTGCCACTGTTTAAAATGCAAAAAGAGGAAGTAATCGCTAGGTGCAAGGTCGGGACTGTACGGTGGGTGGTTGAAAAGTTCCCAACGAAAATCTTGAATTTTCTCCTTGGTTTTGGCAGCAGTGTAAGGACGCGCGTTATCATGGAGGAGGATTATGCCAGATGACAGTTTCCCGCGGCGTTTGTTTTGGATCGCACGTCTCAATTTGTTGAGTGTTTGGCAGTACACGTCAGCTGTAATTGTTGTCCCACGTTCTATGAAATCAACCAAAAGAACACCGTCTTTATTCCAAAAAACTGTAGCCATCAATTTTTGGCTTGTGTACGGAGTTTGCTTAAACTTTTGGTGAAGTTGAGTGTCGCTACTGCATCGATTGCTGTTTTGTTTCTGGGTTGCTGTAGGATACCCACGTTTCGTCCCCCGTAACAATGCGAGAAAAAAATAAACAAGATAAAGATGATTTGTTTTTGTTGATAACGAGCCAAAACTTTCGTCCACTATACACTCTTTGCTCTTTGTGGTGGTCGATGAGCATTTTTGGTAATTGTATTAAAAGAGGAAGTTTGGTACTCACCTTGCACACAATTTGTGGTATGCGAGGTTTTCCGCGAAAATATTGTAAACAGTAGTATGTCCAAGTTAAGGAAATTTTTCAGCGAGGTCACTAATCGTTAATCGATCGATCAGATCGCAGTGTTTGCTCCACTTGTGAAACGATTTCATCGGACTGGATAGTGGGCCTGCCACTCCGCTCTTCGTCGTGGACATTTGTTTGGCCATTTTTAAAATCACGGCACCATTGTCTAACCTTACCTTTGCTCATAACTGTAAGTCTATAAACCAGGCATAACTTCCGATGAATTTCAGCAGCCGACGATTCTTTTGCACATAAGAAACAAATCACAGAACGCACATCACATTTGGCGGGATCAACGATTTTCGCGGCCATTGTTCTTTGCATTCACGGACAACAATATGACTTCAAAACTAAAACAAATGACGCTGTAGCTTTGCAATGAGTCTGTAGATGGCGCTACAGTAGTAAAACTGTGCTCTAAAGCGCAAACATTTTAATATAAGCATAGTTTATGAACCCGCCTCGTATATGAACGCGTGGAATAAATATCTTTATACAAAGAAAGTATTCATGCCAATTCCATGGCTGCTAACATCATAAATAACTTCTCTTATGTTTTATTTGCGGAATTTGGTATTTTCATGTCATCATGTCTGTAGGGTACTTCTTTTTAATCATTCGGTGTTAAACCCTAATGTGCCTTAGCTCTTACCTTTCAATTCTTTAAACAAATTTGAGCCTTTTTGACGGTATGATTGATGTTTATTGAATTCAAATTGGTAGAGCTGACAAAAAAGAATAACGATAATGTAACGAATATTACAAAATAAAGACATAAAGCAGTATGAGACATAGACAACACAAGAGTGGATTTCACCAAGAGAAAAACTGTAAAGTGGAATGTAAGGGGGTTGCACGGAAGAGAAAATGAATTTATAGAAGAATTTAAAGCGGAAAGATTGGAATTTCTTGGAATAACCAAAACAAAAAAAGGCAGTGAAAGCATCCAATGCGAAAATGATCATGTTATGGTGTACAGTGGAGTAGCATAACTAATAAAAGCTTAGCAAAAAAGATAGACAAGTGGAAATGGTATGGCTGGAAGATACACAGTTCAGCTAAAAGGAGATGAAGGCGAATTGATGACGATGATACGCAGTAAAAAAAAATGAGGAAGTTTAATATAAGACCAATTTTGGGACCAAGTAACAGTAGCTACAGAAGGTAGAGTAAGAAGCGACAAACAAGGTGATTTGGACAAATAAGACGTTTCAACAACGGTATAAGAACACTGAACTACTGCCAAAACCAGAGATTAATAATATCAAACTCATTTTCAAAATATCATAAAAAACCAAAAAATCAATTATAGATTTCGTTTTGATACAGAAATCAAGAGGGCGTCAAATACTGGATGTCACGGTTAGAAGAAGAGCTAAGATTTAATCCGACTACTATTTGGTGGTAGCAAAGATGAAGAAAACGGAAGGACAAAGAAATGAAGAAAAAAACCAAAATAATGGAAGAGGAAATAAAGAAGAAATACAGATGGTTCATTCGAGAAGGAACCAAGAAAAACTAGAGAGCAAGAATAGCACTTAAAAGATTCTATAAAATGTAATAATAACTAGTAGAAAGGGCTGACACCTTTCCGGGTTGGTAGCAACATGTAAGCAAATACACATGGTATTCAAGAGTGATATGACAATAAAAGTAAAAGTATTAAAAGAGTAAAAGTTATAAAATAATTAAAATATTGATAAAATAAAAATGATTGTGGTGAGGTTGGGACAGGAAAAGTGGGTCGTACCAATCTCAATTTCTAATCAGCTCTTCTTTGTAGTACTGTGAAAAAATCAAAGTTCAAGATGCTTCCTGTGAGGCGCTATCGCGCGTACTAACTTGCAGGCTTGCTTGCTTGCTTGTTTACAGACATAAGTTTTTCGGACTTTGTGGATCACAATCAATAAGAAACATACAATAATGAACTGATCCCAGAAGACTGCTTAAATTATAGAGTATAACTGATAGAGCAAAATGGTTTTTACAACCTTTGGTCGGATTTCTAAAATAAATCAATTAGTGAAAATTTCAATTTTAGAGGAAGAGCCAAAGTACCTGTTTTCAATTTAAGAGTTTCGGAAGTAAACTAGATAAGTAGTTACTTATGTTTGAAGGCGCTACAGATTTTGACGAACATTTTTTATAATTAAAGTAGGTGTCAAAATAAACCACTTTTGTAATTTGTTACAAAACTAAATTTTGCCATTTGTCAGATGATTCTAACATTAGTTTTAGAAATGGTAACCATAGAATTTGAATACAAAATATATTTAATTCCTATTTTGAAGTCGTTTTTTGCTAAAATAAAAAAAAATAATGTATGTTACACGTAACAAAACATGATTTTTTGTAACCGATGTGATAATTGTGGGACAAGCGTAGAGACATTAAGAAAACCACTGCGCAGTAGTAGGAAATCAAAACTTTGCTTACCATTGCGACACATTTAAATTGTGATACATTTTTTTTTAAATTTGCAAATTGTACAACATTAAACAGTAATTAGCATAAAGTTCGAAGGCCATATGTATAAAAAACCGTGCCGTACTTTATTCATTTTCATCGGTTCTCGTTTGACCTCCGATGTTTACGTCTGAGACAAAAGCCAACTTAGGTTCGCTTGGAGCAGCAAAAAACCCAAGAACTTCTGGCCGAATTTGTTTTTCACCTTTCTCGGCGGCTCCTCACGGTTGAAGAGATGAGCAAGACGATGCAACAAATTTTAATTTGCTAGTTTTTGTTTGAAGTACCCCTTGTTCAGTTTAAAGACTCCAATTGACCAATTGGAAAAAAGTACCCTCAAGAATCTTCAATACGTGAATAAGGACTTTGTGCACGCTGACTGACATGTAATACTATACTCAGAAATGTACGTCCGTGCAGTTTCTAATGCGTATTCTTTAAATTGAGAATGGACATCGCTTGGAGGGTAACTGCAAAAAGACGAATTAGTGTTACTTGTTCATCTCCCTCCCTCTTTCACTTGATCGACAAGTAGCCCCATCTCTATCAAAACTTCGAGTGGATCTCCGTCCCTGTGGATTGCACTTTCTTCTTATTTTTCTTTCCGCGCACCTGCTATCAGTTAATCAATTTTTAAATTTTAATTTTTTTGTTTTTATTTATGTAAAATATGAAGTCAAGGTCATAGCGTGATGAGACAATAAAATCTATAAATATCTGCGTTTGTTGCAATTTTTTTAGTGGAGTAAGTATTAAATAAAACAAGAATTTCAAGCTTCTGCAAAATGCTGCCCCCTTGTGTCAATTGTAGATAGTAGTAGTAATAGTAGTAACGCGCTCTTAATTACAGCATACGAAAGTATGACGATAAAGTCGATTCCGTTATGTAAGTTAAGAAAATATCAACAAATGGCGCCACTCTAAAGCGGCTAGAAAACTCAGTCGCTTTGAAATACTAATAATTTACTTTTTTGTTAGGATTATGTCAAAAAGCATTTTAATTTGTACGTGCGAATCACTAGCGAAACACTAATTCAATTAACCAATTGAACTGAAAACGTGCCAACAATTATACTTTCGCATTAATGTGTTACTAACTAGACCCTTTAAATCTGACAAAATATAAATAAACTTCTCATTTCAGTTAAGATTAAGTTTCTCATGTAGCATTCGACCCTACAAATTAGAACAATTTGATCGGTATTGAATCATCTACTTACATTACACATCTAGATCTTTTATTTTCTAAACGTACATCGCCAATTAATGAAAAATTAAAAACTCTGTCAGCCTTAATTACAAAAATGATCGCAGTTGGTGAAAACTCAACATTTCGAATTCGCAATTAACAAGAAAATTAAGCTGTAATCAACTGACACAGTTTAACACCATTCATTGATTACTTCACGTCTAATTCTGTGTAGGTGTTGAAAACATTAGACTACGGATGTAACAATTTAACAAAAAAGTTTGGAAATCTCGTTTGTTTAATGTATACTGTAAACAAAGGGCGTTTTATATTGATACTGTATTTTAACCCTCCCAAATATATTTATAACAAAAAACCTTTTACCAAATTTGTTTTTGTTAGAAGTAGTTATTTCTTTACGGTAAACAGGATGAATTTTTTTTTTAAATGTTTAGCCTTTAGTTATTGTTTTTGAGTTACGTTTCAATACTAAAACATTTCTTTTTTTCATCTTGCATGTTAAAATGTAATTCTTTGCTTATGTTCGTGCTTAGAACTTATAAGGATCTTTCTTTTCACGTTAATATTTCCAAATTAATATCATTTTTTAATTAATTGACGGTTGGGGCGCCTAAATTGTTTCTTAACTCACACATGCCAGTTTCAGATTTCTAATTAGTTCATAATATTAACTCTCGAATTTTTTATTTGCAGCCACGATTTTCTTTTGGGTGACAGTTTTTTAACTTAATAGATAAAAGAAAAAGCATTTGATTGCAATAATAAATTGTTGAGTCAACGTACGCGTGAAATTGCAGTGAATTATTTTAGGGGACCGGACTCTAAGTCGTTTCGATTTAATTCTTAATGACATTTGTGCTTTGTAATGTAGACTCACGTTACATTACGGACGAGTTCAATGTAGTGCAACAAAATCAAGTATTGGTTTTTGGTAGTACTCCCTAAACGCAGCCATAACTAATATGCAATCACAGAACCCGCATAATATGTTCGAAAGCTTCACTGATGGGACGAAACGGTCCCAAAACCACTTTATTGGATTCCGTTTGGGAATTACACGGAAAAACTCGTATGTCATTGCTTTAAATCAGACTTACATTGGATTTATATATTAGATTTTTAGGTTTATTTGAATTCGTCATGTTACTCACATCTATCATACGCCAAGAAGTATTTTGATCTGCTTGTGTTTCGGGGTCGCTGGTTTTTTATGCACTTTAAAGCTTATTGTGTCGTAGCCCATTGCAATATTGATTTTAATTAGTGTACTCAGTACGTGCATACATTTTTCTAGTTGAAGCCTATTGTTCAATATGTTTGAATGCGCTTTGTTAATCACGTTTTTTTATTATTTTTTTTTTATTGAAATAATACAAAACTGTAACTGGGCTGAAAGTTTTTTTTTAATTATCGTTAAATATTGCAGTGTTTGAACAAGTAAATAATTGGATGCATTTATCTTGACAGTTAAGTTCTTCCTAACCCGTTTATCTACTTAGAAAGAAAACTGAATTGCTTTAATTTAATCTACGCCCGGTAGCAACAGTTATTCGAAAGAACTTAGTGGTTAGATAGGTACCACTTAATTTCATACGATAATTAAAATTTAAAATTTGAAAAAAAATAGAAATATTCGAAAGGAACCAATAAAAAACGTTTATCTAAAATAAGATATCCAAACTTATTATCACACAGCCACATAAAATTACAACAGTAACAATTCGAAAGAAGAATAATAATAATACACACTTTTTTAACGATATTAACAATTAACAAATAACTAGTGACAAAAACATGTGATCAATGTAATCAATATTGTTACATATGAGTACTATGGTGGGTAAGGGTTGGCATGTTTAGGTTTTAGTGAATTTCTTAAACCTTGAAGCCAAGATGGTTCATCACGATTCTTCACCACACTATACAGGTGTACACTGATTTTCTGGGGCACTATACATAAAACATACATCACAATACCATACAAATAAATATATAACTGACATTAAGACCTACATAAACTAATTTCTGCCGATTCGTATGACCAATAATTATAACTAAGTAGGTTATTTTTAAACTCTTGTTGTTCTTGTAAATCAATTGTATTTGAACCACACCCTGTATGATGCGAAGAATTTGTTTTACTAAATCTACTTACACGTTTTGATATTAACAACAGAATTTGATTAGTAAGGAAGCAATAAAAACCGAAATAAGGTTTTGCTAGAATAATCTAAGGGGTGTTATAGGATCATTTTCCAATAGGAAATTACAACAGGGGTAGTCACCACTAATTTCTCTCTTCAAATTATTTACATATCACACCTTATACATTCGGTCAATAAAATTATTGATTTATGTATGTACAAACCACACACCGTTCATTTGCGTTACAGATTGTCAATACAATTGTTTTCGCGCAGCAATAGCATATATTTAGTTAACTTTTCCACTAATAGTAATAGATATTAATTTTCCCTACAAAAACAGAACATTTATGTAAAGCATACACAAAATCAAATTACAGGTAAAATAAAAAATAATATTAACTGACATCGAATAAAAGCATCAAAAATTAATTTCATTAAGAAATGATTTTATCGAAAAGAAGGTTAAAGTAACGGATTTTGTTATTTCAATAATTATTTGCCAGTCAGTAATATCTGAACAATTCATTTTTCACTTCGTTGGTCTCTTAGAAAGAGACATTTTAGTTAATAATAGAAATCTGATAGTTTTGTGATACACAATTAAATTATTAATTTATTAACTCGACTTTATTAATTTGGAAACCAGAGGATGAATAATTATTATTATTATTATTTTAGTATTTTTAATGGTGGCTACTTTTTATCCTTCTACTTGACCTTAGAATTTCGGAAAGTGCACCTAACAAACGTGTCATCATAATCATGATCATCATCAATCAATCATTCCATTGCGTCCACTGCTGAACGTAGGTTTCTCTCTAATTGTCTGCATTTATTCCTATCATGTGTTATATTTGTTTAATTCTCTGCCAATCTCTTTATATCATCAATCCATCTGGTAAGAGACCTCCCACATTTCTTTGCCTCTTTCATTTTGTCTCCACAATGTCATTCTTTGAGTCCATCTGTTGTCATTTTGTTCTATTTCTTATGGTAGAATTTGGTATTTTGTCCTTTCCAGTAGTGCCCACCATGGTACTTTCCATTTCTCTCTGAACCACTCGCAGCTTGATTGCGGAGTTTTTAGTGAATATTAATGTTTCCGCATCATATGTAATAACTGGTAATATACATTGGTGGTATACTTTTCGGTTTAGACAAATTGGCAATTTTCCTCTTTGTTTGTTTGATTTTCTCTTTCAATTTGAATTCGTGGCCCAAGTATTTGTATGAACGTATTTATTTCATTTCTTTTTTAGTTTCACGAACTTTGTAGTTTGATACTAAATTTTTCCTACATTTTGTTTTCTGGAACTTAATATTTAGGCCGATATCTTTTGATGGATTACCAAGTTGTCAGTAATCAGTACAATGTCATCGGTGAAACATTATCCAATAGTAGGGTTTTGAAGGTGTATTTTAAAACAGTTGTAAAAAGCACACTTGTAGTATTCTGCAGCTTTACGGAGGCTGTCGCTTTACTATATGCTTAATTACATTACGATATTTGTAGTCTATTCTATATTGCTGTACATTTAGCATAGATTACATTCCAAGCTTTATTCTATGAGAACTTTTATCGTGTGTAGATGGTCACTAGTTCAAGGTGTACTGTTTAATAACTTATAAAAATCGAAAGCCTGATAGTAAACAAAACTACATATCAACCATTTTTTGGAAAATCTTCTCGCTCAAAAGATGTTCTAAATGTAATTTAAACTAACCACCAGGAAATTGTAAATGTAAAAATAATGGTTCTTTTTTTGAGCAAAATATTCGAGGTAATAGGTTACACTACTGCAAAGTATTTAAGTGATATTGGCATTACCACACGTATTAGGAGATTTTCTTAATCTTCAACCACTACCTACAGATTACAGTTTGGTGATTTGAGACAAAGACAGTTTTATCAGAAACATCACCTTTTGTCGCCAATTTTTTTCTGTCTTCCAGTAGTTTGATATGAGACCAAAACCAATCCTTGTGGTGACGATTTTAATTTTGTTAGATAAATCGAGAATTAGTAAGTTTCAATGTACAAATACTTATCTTATCTCTGATGTTTTAAGGACTGCATCGAAAATTGTGGACGGAATAATCACGCGCGATCAACGCAGTTTTTAATAAAATTTCATTCGTTGTAATACTTTTAATAGATGTCAAGTTACAATTTTGTTTGATAATTTTGATTATAATTATAAAATATTAATATACAGTATGCCGAGTTTGTAAGTAATAAAAAGGCAATCAATTGTGGACAACTGGTGTTTAATAAAAGATTCTGCTTAGCGAAAATTGGCGAAACTGGAAGGAGTTACCGAGAAAGCGGTTCAAACGACTATAACGATACGGTAAACATGCTACTTGCAAGGACTTGTCAAGATCTGGACAAAAGTCAGGTCCATCCAACTCCACCATTGATAAAAAAATTGGCAATGCATTTTAATCGAAGAAAGTGATGTCTGTCAGAGAAAACTTAAAACCTCAATAGGAATGGTGCAAAGGGCAAAAATAAGGAATAATTTAAAAACCTACAAAAAACAGAACCAAAAGACAAGCGGAATGGATAAAAACAAGAATCAGAAAGTGGTACTATACTGTTTTGTCAAAGAATAGACAGTGCATAATTATGGACGACGAGATGTATGTAAAGCTAGAAGAATACTACCAGGATCACAGTACTACACTGTTAAGGAAGGGAGTGACTTCTCAAATGCGGAAAAGTCAATCTTTGTTAAAAGTTTGGAAAGAAAGTGAGGCAATATGCGGGTGTGGTAAGAATACCAAACCCTTTTTTACTGACCAGTCGATGAACACTGATGTGTATGTATATGAATCTTTATTATTATTTTGAATATATAAGCGGGATGTACTATTTTGTGATTTTTTGGTCACATGCCACAACAATGGTTTTTCACAAAAGTGGTATGCAGATAAAAATGTCAGTTTCGTCTATAAAGATATGAACCCACCTAATTACCCGAAAGTTAGGCCAATTGAAAGATTTTGGGCAATCATGAAGGCAAGACTCAGGAAAGATTTTGAAGCAGCCAACACGTTCAAACAGTTTAAGAAAACTGGTCCACAGTGTCTAAATCCATTTCAAAAACTGATGTGCAGTATAAAAAAAAGTTCGAAAACTAGCCAAAAAAATTGAAATGTTATTGTTTCTGTTGTTTTCATTATTAAATATATTTAAAATAAATTAATACTAATTTTTAGTGCACCCACAATTTTTGATACAGTCAATAACAATGAAAGACGCCAATCCAGGTTGTCCACCAAACTTGAACGGTTACCATCAACCGTTTTTGAGAACCTTACGGTACTGTTCATTAATAATATTAAAAGATTATTTATTTTAAGACGAGCAGTTCTTTTAATACTGATAAACACACACAATAATATTAAAAGTTATAATCTATATCAACTAGCATTGAATCACAACCTGCAACTGAACTTAACAACTACATGACTACGCTTTTATAGTTATAGAATAACATTGTACAAGATAATCGAATATTTAGGAGAACAAAAGTTAAGGTCCTATTCTCGAGATCATGCGATAGACAGTCGTGCGATATATCAGTAGAAAATTGTGTGATTTTGAAAAATCGAATTCTCGATGAATTTCGTGTACGATCTGTCGACTCTCGTATGATCAAAATAGTGCGTTTTTTGTGCGATTTTAAAGGTCTAGTAAATATTACACGACCGGTCGTTTTTTGTGCAATCGAAAGATATTTTTTGGGGGTTATATTTAGTTTGATTAGTAGGAGAATAAAGTGATTCCTTTTTAGCAAGTGAATGAATTTGATAAAATATTAAATTGTTTCCCAAATCCATAAATGGCTAGTGATATTTTTTCTCAATCAACAACAACAGCAATTCTGAGGGGCAATATGAAAAGGGTATTTGAGTATTTGAAAAAAATACATAAAAGCAAATGTAAAGAAGACTATTTCAACGAAAAAAAGGGAGAAAGAAGGAAGCATGAGAATAGGAGAAGGAGAAAATACTTGGAGTAGAAATTGAAAAGACAAATTGGGAGCAGGGCGGGAGATTCGTACAAGACCAGGTAATACTGTTTTAAAGGAGTGTTGGAAAGCAGTTTAGAGACAGAAAATAACGTTTGCTGAAGAAGAAAGGAAATTACATTAATGATATAGGAGGGTATGCAACAAAAGAAGTTGAGAAAAGGAAGGAAAACAAGTAAAAGAAGAAATACTAAGAAAAGATAAAAATACTGAGTGCAGAAGAGAAGAGCAAGGATATGCAAGAGAAGATAGAATGAAGGATATAGAGAGTATTAGAAAAGACGCCTAA
Source organism: Abscondita cerata (assembly GCA_030710515.1). NCBI lineage: Eukaryota > Metazoa > Arthropoda > Insecta > Coleoptera > Lampyridae > Abscondita > Abscondita cerata. Next base: position 52,448 of record JALBCR010000865.1, on the reverse strand, counting down.
TTATTTGAAGAAACAAAATCTGTCAGTAAAAAGAATGATAGCAAGATTCAGGTGTGGCAACGAAAAAAAGAATAATAAATATTGGTGGAAAGATGTAAAAAAAATGTGGGTTGTGCAGTGGCGGGTGAGAAAACTTGCAATACATATGAAGATATCTATACACATAAAATCGTGGCCCGGATCGATACGTCAAATTGTTCAGGAGGTCCAGGCGCTAATCTTAGGCGGCGTCCCAAGTTGACCTGACCTTTGACCTCTGACTTGAAGCGGTGACCTCACGTCTTTAATTACAGGTTTGCCTAGATTAAGCCCATTTTCAAATGGATTTGGTTACTAGGGAGGAGATAAAACAGAAAAAGAAAATACTAGGAGAAATTGAAGAATATGGGGAATAGATGAAGGAGGGAAATAGAAAAAAGGAAATGATGAATTAGTTTTGGTTAAAATTTAATGTAGAGTCAAATCTTTCACTTAAATTTTGTAAGAACAATTAACAAATTCCTGCATGCTTGCCTGTGGTGTGTGTTTACCCATTCTCAATGCGTATCTATGAAGATGATTAGTGGCATCAGTTTATTTATTCTTACTGTAGGTAAGAACAAGCTGCTAGTATAATATGACCGATACATGAAACCTTGAGAAAACATTTTATTAATTATTTTTGTATTAAGCTAGTAATAAGTTGGCGAAAAATTCTTTATACAGAGTGAGTCACCACCAACGGGGCGGAAATTTATAGCAGAACAGTAAACGTTTACAAGTTTTGTTTGTTGTTTAGTAGGATGTAGGTTGATACCTTTCACATTTTAAAATTATTTTGAAATATAATACATGTCCCAAAAAGTGTGGCGCATCAACGTTGCATTTTTTTATACAACACCCTATAATTTATTGCGTTATTTGACCGTCCGTAAAAAATAAGGTATACATTTATAAAGGTTTTTATACCTAAGCACAGAGTGTTCTGAGTACGTCGATTTTTCTTAAAATATCGAGTATTAAAAAAATCAATATCTTCTAATCCAACAAATCATAACAAATTTACTCATACGTCTAAACAGTTGGGTATTAGATGAATGTATTCCAATATTAAATATCGCTTTACAGGGTGTTCAAATTTACAATTGAATCATTAGATCATTCAATGTGTAATAGGAGCCTTACTTAAAAATGGAACACCCTGTATTTTATTAATTCATAACGTTAATAAAAAAGTCCTCTTTCGAATGGTAAAAGGATGTCCTATGCCTAAGTGTTACAGTATTTGCGCAATTTAAAATTTTCTTTAAATTAACCGTAGCGATATATTTTAAATAAAAATTGCATACGTAATCATTCGTTCTCCTGAATATTTGATTATCTTCTACAATATTATTCTACAACTATAAAAGCGTGATCATGTAGTGGTTTAGTTCAGTTGCAAGATGTGATTTAATGAGAGTTGATATAAATTAATTTTTTTAAACGGATAACGTTTGTCAACATTTTTGAGATGGGTGTAGATAAAGTATGGTACATATGTAAATCAAATTGTAAAGCAATTACGTACTATCGTGATTACGCATTCGCCGCTACACGGCTTGCGGAAGTATTCCCAGTCGTACCTAATATGCTTCTTACAATTCTCGTTGCATAATATACTATTAACTCCATATATCATAACTAACATAAAGCAAGTCGATTATACACAAGCGTACCACGACGGACGGTTGAGTTTTGGTTGACAAACATGTATAGCAAAGTTGTAGAGAGTTTAATTCTACATCGATCTAGTAGAAAATATACAGGGTGTTCTGATTAATTTTATCAATTACAAAGTTTAACATTTTTCTGCTCATACCCTGTATAACCGATGTCAACTTTGAAACCTGGACAGTGAGGGTCGTTCGTTACCGACCTAAGTATAAATAAAATTTGAGTTTACCTAACGCAGTGTTTAAAAATCGATATCTTAAAAAGTATCACTTTTTGGGTAAGACTCGTATACAGTAAGTTTCCACAGTTTCTTTACAAGATTTGAAATAATAAATTTCAAATATGTTTCATTTTTAAATGTTAAAGCTGACATAGTCTATGAAAGTGGAACACCCTGTATAATCATCAATATTTTTTAAATTGTAGCGACAGAGAAATTTAAAAGATTTCACATTATCAATACTAATCTAATTATTGATAATGTGAACGTATATACATCTTATCTTGCCACTTTTAATATCTGACTAGATGTACACACAAAATTACAAAGTTTAAAACAAATTATAATTTGAAACATCCCAAAATTTAACAAACCAAATAAAAAATTAATGCTAAAATTATGTGTGAAAATAAAATTATCCTAGTTTAAACAACAAAAACTAAGTGAAACTGGCCTGAGGAAGTGCTCACATTGAGCACGGAACGTCACGAAAATCGCACGTTAAAATTTTGTGTTTAATTGCCACTCGTAAAAGAAGGTTAAAGAAACGTATTTTGTGTAAATTCTCAGGCTTTAACAAGTGCCCTTTGAGATGCTATTAATTCTTTTTTGAAAAATGCAAAAAAATTGAAAGTAAAAAAGGTACTTACACCGGAACAGTAGTCGAAGACTTATTCCCTAATTTGAATGAGATGATTTTACTTCAATTGATACTACAAAGCACATGTCTAATTGTTCAATTTTTAGACAACATTTTCCATGTACCCCTTTTTACGACGGTCAGCAAATAGGAAATAAGGTATATCTTTTGCGAGCAAATAAAGATAAATTGTCGGAACTGGCAATTTAAAATAACTAAAATCCCCAGAAGATTTTTCAAAACAAAAATTTATATTCAAACGCATGAGTGTAAACACGGCTGTCTATACGGTAGGGAGAAATTGGTCTACAAATCAATTATTTGCGAAATAATACCGTCACAGTGTTTATTTTAATTTTTCAAGATATTCTTCATTAGGTATGTAGTATAATTACAGAACATCAAACAAAATATTAAACACCATCCTTCATACATTTATTTTGTTAACACAGTTCTTGCCGTCAACTGTTGAGTACCAGCCATCTAAGTAGCAAGTCAGTGTGGGATTCTGTATAAATAAGATATGATTTTCAACAACGTGATATAATTACAATTTTATTCTGTTCAAAAACTAAGAAATAATTAGTGAACAATTCTGACTACCCTTGAAATGGCATAACTAGATGCTCGTATGGAAATGATTGAGCGCTAGGTTAGCAACTACTAGTCAACTACGCTACGGATCATAAACCAAACCTGGAGAAAGAAGAAAGACAATGAGAAACAATTTATGTATTTCAAAAGTTACAAAATTATTCACCAGTTTGACAATTTTTGTTCGCTTAGATTAACTTAAATCGTTGATTGAAATATTGGTAAAGATAGTCAACCGCTTGTATTTGCTTGTATCACGGATGCAATTCACATATGCATGTTGGGTTGCGTTTTTGTTTACTTTTTCACCTGTACTGAAGCGTTAAGTTATAATGTGTACGATTCTTGAAATAGAATAGTTCAATTTATTCCACCGTTGTAAAAATGGCGCAACATACAATCCGTAAAATTTACTTTTGTCAATACAATGTTGCAACGTTTTCAAATATTTAGTAAACGTATTAACTAGTAATTAAAAGTGACGAATTTTTCATTTATGAATAATACCATTGATGATACATATCTTGGATTTTAATGACAATGTTTTTTTAATAATTTACTAAAATACATGCGAAGCGTTATTTGTTAAAACAGTTTGGTTTGGTCGGTGTTAGATAAATAAGAAACAATTATTTTACAAATTATGCTTGCACTTTATTTTTTAACTTGCAAATAATAATGTTGACATTTGTTTGTCATTTAATAACTTCGTTAGGAATAAAGTAGAACATACTGGGAGAAATACCACTAGAGTTCAGAAACGCAAAATTATTGGTTTTTGTATCTACTTGTTTTACGTGTTCAGTTGAAAAGGATTTTAAATAAAAATTGGTTTTCAAATTTTTCAATTCAAAAGGCAACAAGTTACCGTGTTTTTTATGGAAAGTGGGTTCCACTAGACCTTCAAATTTAAATTCACTTGGTAATAAAACCTATTCCTATTACTTCTAAAAATAAAAGTACTAGATTTTAGCTTGAGGTGTGTTGTCTCCCGACGCGGTGCGGATAATACGTGTATAATACACTATTCTTTTCTGTGACGAAATAAATGACGATTTAATATTGAAAAGTCATATTACAATAGAATTAGAAAATTATTTAGGTACACCTAAAGTTGATATTGAAACAAATGTATTACGAGGAGTCTTCCGGATTATCGTTTATGAGTCACATTCCTTATCGGCTTAGTCAGAAATTCTACAATTGCATACTTTTAGCAACACCTTTAGTAAATGAGTAGGCTTGTTATAATATTGTTTAGATGCAAACAGTTGAGTACGTTAGATTGTAATATAAGAAAATTCAACATTCGTTCCAACATAAAAAGGGATAGCGTTTCTATGTTAAAAATTTTAATTTCAATGACCAAAATTTAGAAATTTACTTGCGTAAGCCTAATAGATTTTAAAACATTTTCAACGGATAAACGATGTTAATGTAATAAATATATGAGTATGGAATTTTCAAAAGTATTTAAAGAAATTGTTTTTTTGGGAGAACGTTTTTCAACGATTTCTTTACGAAATTAATACTTTTAAATCTGCAGGTTTTTTCATAATAATAAACTTTATTCACATGTGTATGTATACAATCTTTGTACATATATGTGTTTGTCATGATGGTATAACCATTGTTATAACCTTACGTAAGAAAGATACAAATAAATATTATTACATTGAACAATTAACAGACAATAGAAAAAAATATATAACAAAGGACACACATTTAATTAGTACGTCGACAAAAATCAATAAATTCTTGTATATTGTAGAACGCATGTTTTTGTTTGTTTGTCAACATTGACTCAATGCACCAATATTTCAATCAACGGCATGATGCATTGGCAACAATGTCGTGCCTTAGCATAAACTATCAGCAAAATTACAGTTTTCTATTTCACATTTATCGGCAATACTGTTCTGTAAATTCTACAATACAATTGACGTATTTTCTTAGCACAAAGCGATACTACCGACCTCTGATGTTTAGAACAAATTTCGGGGTCGCATAATCCCGTAAGGTTGACTATCTTTACCAATATTTCAATCAACGCTTAAATGTACAGATATTTTTGAGTTTGAGTTTTGCTAATTAAACTCAATTTTTCTTAGTTATAAGACAGTAAAACAAATATTTCTAATTTTCACAGTATTAAAATTTGGATTCCTGAACTTATTTTATTTTATAAAATACAAAGCTATCTAGTAGGTATAATCAGCGGTTTTGTAAAACAATCATCCTATTTTAGTTATGTCAAACAACACCGATCTGGGAATTTGAATGTAATCAAAATGTCACGTTGTGTGTGACATGTTCAAATTCTATTACAAATGATCTTTTTAGAGATATATTTATTTCTACTACCATATGATAACACATAGTTGGTAACACAACTATAAAAAAAACCATAATACAAATTAATATTACTTAATGTAGAAATCGATCATTTTCATCAAGTATACAATCGTTATTACTCACTGTAATGGTTTACACTCCATTCTCTTCGGTAATGGCATACTTTACACGGTCGTTGAATAATATACTATTATTTTTCTTGTCGAAATAACACGAACAAAAACAAGATTTTGTTTGAGACCCTTATTATAGATTCCACTTTATTGTCACGTGAATGTAACTGCACTATGGCCGTGCTAAAATAATTTGAAGCTGCGAACGAATTGCATTCAAATAAAAACTGAAATTTTGTCGATGGTACGTAGCGATAAACCATTTCGCCACCCTTAGCGCAGACAAGAAATTGCCAGAAATAGCAATAGAATTGGAGGGACGCAGCCCTAGTTGCCCTTCTAACACAAAACAGACAACCCCCAACTTATAAAATAATCCGAAAAAAATTTTCTGCTGTTGCATCAATACATTCGTGCTGATTCTTCTTAAGTATTATTTATTGTCTTTATTATGTAAGTTATACCAACAACAATAACAAAAAATGACTAAATTTAGAAGGTTCTTGGTAATATAAATAATAAATATACCCCATTAATATTTGCTAACTTTATTCTGTTATGATAAATAGAAATCCATTATTTTTTGTTAAAGGTTATTTTTAAGTTTCCTTTAAGTGCATTGAAATTTATGAGCTTACAATTACAAACAGATTAAAAGTGATCAACGTTTTAAGCAACTCTTAACTGAATTACACATTCATAATTCACGCTTTTTTTTTTTAATTTTAAATGTCTTATGGGTGGTCTCGAATAATCTAGATTTCAGCTTAATTATAATAAATTATACACAAAAATAAGAATTCTAGAGCAATTCATCTTCTGAGATTTAAATGCATTTCCAATTACGTGGGCAACAGTGCAGAAATAATAAAGTACTTATGCTAATAAACTACAAATAACGAGACAAAAAAAAAGGAATCGTATCTCTATACATTTAGAATCGAGCTTGCATTAGACTCGTTTTCAATTATGTAGATCCATTCGTGCATCATTTCCTTCCAGTCGAATGGTTTAATATTCCAATTATTTCATTAGTTGCATTAATGTGACAGCACGAATACTATTTCAGAAAATAAAATAAACGTTTTACAATTTGGAATGTGAAGATTTGCGAGAGCTTAAGAACTTCCGTGGATTTTCGTCGTGCTAACTCATGTAAAAAAAGATCCAATAAAATGGAATTAGTGCATCACAATATAAAGTGTGGACTTATTCAACGGAGAAATGCAACGGAAATTTATTTATAGCCACTATGGAAAACTTTCATAAAATGCATTTGAAAATTGTACGTGCGATGTGTTTTGTAAACTTTGTCAAGATTTCATTCGGTACCTGATGATCACAAATTTTCGGGCGAATAGACATTTGTATCGATCGTATATTAGACGTTTTGAAGGGTGGGTACTTGAAGTTTATTGAACAAGTACGTAAACCTGAATTTATTACATGAAACTTTCCTGATGAAGTGGATCTAAGTTTTCAACTAAATTGAAAGGAAACAAAAAGAATTTGATGGAATAAATTCACATTTATCGATATATTGTTTTCTCTCATAGTTAAATATTTCCTACGTAGTTTTTCAAACCACTCTATAATCTTTAATTTCTTGTTTTCTTTATTTTTTTACTTATTTAGGTTTTCATCATTGCAGCTGACAATCATTGGAAAAAGCACTGACGCGTTTCAATACAGCTAATTAAGTTTAAAAGTCGGATAGTGGCGTTCGTCAAAATTTAATAAATGTCAATAAAAACTGATAATCGTGCAGAAAACGTATGTGGAACAAATATAAATAGCAGTACGAAGAATATAGTTTTCTAACTATACGAATGACGTGAACTTGTGACCTGAAACAACAAGAGATCTGGAGAATATATTTGAAAGAATAGCGGGTGAGTTTCGACAGAAACTTAAATAAAAAATTCGTAAACGTTTTGAGGATGGGAACGAGTGATAGTATTAACCTGAATCGATAATTTGGCATTAAACAACAAAATAGTAATATGGCAAATTTGGTTCACACTAAACTAATTGATTAAATATTAAATAAACTAAACTGTGCCTTTAGGATTCTTTATATACCATTAGTAGATAAATAAATTGAAATTAATTATGTGACCAAAGTTAAGAACATTACGTAAAACACCTAACTCAAATTTACTAAGTATTTATCACGTACAATACTGTGTAAGTAAAGTAGAAAAAAGGAAACTTTAATTCTAACCATCTTTAGGAAAATATTGAATATTAAAATATAAAATTTGAAGTTCACAATTGCTGAACAAGCAAATGTAACCATCGTAAGTAGCTTAAAAACGCGTACGGTAAATAATTATATTAAATCATAACTTCTTTAGATCAATTTTTATTTTAGTCTTTAATTAAATTTGAGAACATTACACGGTAACTCAATATTTAAAAAAAACGGAGCTATCAAAGAAAAATAAAAGATTAGGCAACAAATTGTCAGAATGCATAAATAATTTAATTAAAGTTATTGATAAATAAGCAGGTGTAGCAGTTAATTGTGACCAGTAGTGACAAATACATATCGCCACTTGATTTTATCTTAAATATTTATCTACTGAAATATGAAATTGTCGTGCGCAAAAAATTCAAGAAAATATTAGGATACATTTCGTTATCGAAATTAATTCGGTCGATTACGAGATCACTTATTATTAGTGTAATAAATTATAGAGAAAATTCGATTCCGTTACCTTAAATCTAATTTATATGATGAAGAAATGAAGAAAAAAAAATTTTATCTAACGCCTTGTATCTTTTTCCACAGCAATATTTTATTAAGTCATATTGTGTCTTATGGTCATACTTTGGTCTAAATAACCCGCCCTTAGCCTATGTCCCAATAATTATGAATCACCTTGTATACAGGGTGACCCAGGGAGGTGTGTAATTGGTTCATAACTTTTTTGTTGTAGATGTTATAGACATGACCATTTTAAAAATATTTTGATTATATACAGAGTGTTTCTATACAGGGTGGTAAACCAAAGTTATGTTTATTTAAATGAAACGCCGTGTATATTTCTACAGAAATAGTTTTAGCATAACTAGCTCTTTTCGTTTCAGTGTTTTCTTAGAAGAAAGACTCACATTTGATAGATTACTAATCAGTAGGTCATAACCTACAAACTATCTGCATACAATTTTAGAATAACTTGGAAATTTAACAAATAAGTTGAATTTTTATCCAAATACGCACACACTATACAGAGTGTGCAGAATCGCAAAAATTTAAATAACTCTTTTTTTATAAATCGATCATCATGTATTTCTCTTCACAAGTCTATTAAGTATTTCATAAGCTTTCCATTGATATGCAATTTGTATGGCGAATTCTTAATAGTTATTGACATTTTCCAAAAAGAAACTATTTTATTATAAAGAAGTATTTTTTAAAGTAGTCCACTACTCTTTGTTACGATAAAAATTCACGTTTGTAGAATTTACTTTTCTAATGGTAAAATTCTTCCTGATTACGTGTTATAATCCTGATGCCGGCTCTGTTCACTTTCGCCGGTCAACTTTTAAATGAAATTGCAAACGTTCAAATTCTTTCTTTTCGTGATTGACTTTGAACTAGGACAGTTCTCTTAATAAAGAAGAAACTACAAATAGTAATTTTAAAAGTCGATGAGATGGAGTAAGCGGATGTTTCTTATCATCCGCCTATTGAGAATTGAAAGTCAATTAGAAATGTGATTATAAATTAAGTTGGATCGCGTCTTGCTAATAAGTTTTGCAGGTGAGCATTGTAACCTATATTTGCCTCATGGCAACAATTGCCTACATTTGGGCTTCTCTAATTACACTTTTTTTTTGTTCTTTTCTTCTTGTGCTACTGTGATTCTCTATCCTTCGTGTGTATATTTCTACATCCATTATTTGTCGGATGTTCTCTGAAAATAAGTTTGTAAAGCGTGTTAGACCACCGCAACCTCATCGCTTTCGTGGATGTGTCCCGGCATGTTAAACTCCTGTCGCAAGCTCCTAAAGATTAACTACGTTGGAGTCGTCTCATCTTAACGCTGGAAGGAACTTTCAATTGGAATTCTCCGCAGACCTCAACTTTGAGGCAGTGCCTTTTTTTAGCCACTTTGATTTTAGCTAGTGTGTCCAAATTATCCAAAGTACCAGTACTAGTACCTTTCATTAGCTATAAAATTTGGAACAATTGATGTCAAACGATCCAAACACGTATGTTATCGTAGTTTAAGTAGCTTACTACAAGGTAATTGTATCCTTAATTGTGAAGAACTTTATGTTGCAAGACAAATTTACTATTACTCAACGAAGTCTTACCCATTCTTGTTTGTGTTGTTATCAAAGTAACGTTAACTACTTTGACAAATCACTTTATATGTTAAGGTTGCGCTTACAAAAATATATATACTCTTTGCTACACACGCTCTGTGTTCTTTCTAAGCTAGTTTGGTTAAGATCGCCATTTAAGAAGGAATAAAAAGTCGTCTCCCTCAGTAGCAAATGCTATATATGTTTCGTTATCCATTTATTTTGTATGTCACTTGTATATCTATATTCGTATATGAAAATTATAAAGAGAGAGCACGATATCCTGAATTACTACTGTGTGACGAGACAATAAAAAAAAACAAGAAATTAACACTGGGATACTGGAAAATGACACAAATCTAGCTCACAGAACTTAAGTTGCAGATGACATGTCCTTGATAACAGATACGAAGGAGAACTACAATATAATCTCAAACTATTAGAGAAGGAACTGAAGAAAATATACATGAAAATAAACACTGGAAAGAGAAAAACAATTATAAATTTGAACAAAAAAAAACACATTAATTTTGTCTGGACGGGGAAGACAAGTAGAATATTTTAATTATCTAGGTGCAATGATAGAAGAAAATGGAAAACTAGACAAACAATTAGACAATAGAATAGGAAAAGCAGCAAAAATATTCAATCTGACAAAGACAACCTATTTAGGAAAAGAAAAGTGCCCAATAACAAAAAAACAGAAGTTGTTAAAAAAGTTTTCAAGCCATCAATCACATAGAGCAGTGAGACGAGGTCACTCACAGAACGACAAAAGACACGTATTATTGCAATGAAAATGAGGTTCCTTAGAAACATAGAAAATAAAACCAAAAAGTACAGAATAAGGAATGAAACATTTCGACAAAACCTGAAATTGCAAGCTGGCAGCTGAGATGGTTTGGGCATGAGTGTAGAATGTCGAACGACAAACTAACAAAAAGTGTTGAAAACGCGAGTACCAGGAAAAAATAAAAAAAAGAAGACCAAGAGCAAAATGAATTAATAACATAAGGAAAGAAGTAGAAATAAAAGGAATGACATGGAAGGGAATACAAAACCTAACGCATGATAGAAAGCAATGGAGAGAGAAGTGCCAGATTCAACTGCACCAGCCTTACACCTGAAGGTAGAAAGGCCTAGGACTAAGTAAATAGGACTAAGTAAGTCAAATTCATCCAATTCAATTGATAAAGATCCCATTCAGTTACCGAGCCAAAAGAAAAAACTTATACCCAAATTGCACGTATCCTTGTCGTTCATTTTGTCACTTTTGTTTAAAATAATTTATAATACAAATAACGGTTATTATTTAAAAATTAATGTTAAAACTAATGCTTGTTTATGTAAAACAATTTACATTTTGATATTCAAGAAAAACTCAAAAAATAACGTCACGTAACAGATGTATGGTATTAAAACAAAAACGTCTTCCGATATTGCACCAGGTCAAATTGGTAACCGTAGTTGTCAACGTTTCACGCTTTATCAGGGCAAGATACTTAAAACGAGAACTCAAGTTAGATAACCAAAAGTCTAGTAATCAACTTGTTAACCAAGCCAAAATGTAGACTGAAAAAAAGTCAAGCACACCAGAAGTATACCTGAAGAATGGAAAAATTTAGGAGTGGATGAGGAACAGAGGAAATTGGTGGCCCAGCATTCACCTACCTACTTATAAATGCATACTTATAATTGTCAATAGAAAACTTCTGAAAAACTGACAGCAGACCAGCCGACTCGGCGATCGAATTTGAGTCTCCTCAGTGGCAAGTGCTCGTAGTAGGGAAATTATAATTCTTTGTCACAAACCTAGGTAAATAGAAAAATACCTACAAAGCTTGATGATTTCTATACTCTCCCTGATTTTTCTATTAAAAGAGAAAGACAATTTAGGAATCAAACCAGAATTGTAAAAACTATCTTTGACCACTATCGATAGTGGGCGAAACGTTGGCAACTACGGTTTAATCCCGGAAACCGTTTTTGTTTCCATAACAACGTGAAAGCATCAGTTCTTAAAGATGCATTGTAATTGTTTTGTTATTTTTTTTTTAATTTTAACTTTTTTATTTGTTACTTTACTCAAAAAATATTAACTGCGGTACTACTTTTAAATGAAGTTCGGCCATTTTGATACTGTAAATTCATTGACATTCTTCAATCGTTCAGATAATTTTTGTTTTATTTTTAACTGAAACAACTTTTCTGAAGTGGGTACAATTAAAATCAAGGAACTAATCACAATTTCTTATAGTTCTTAATTTTAAATAGTAAAAAAAACAAACCCGCAAAATACCCTATTGTGACAGCACGTGCTCATGCACTAAATAAGATTTTCGGGATTTACTTATCGTAACATTCAAGAACGCCAAAATAGCCAAAATGTCATTTACAAGTAGTATGCTCACTACCAACAGTATTGGATGTTGCAAGTATTTATCAAAATATTTGAAGGTTTGGAAAAATAATAATAAAAATAGTGTCGTCTAGATTCGGGTCTAAACGCCATCGTTGCTTGGATTTTCCTTCGTTTTGCCAACACAAGTGGTTTGCTTCTTTAGAGGTCCGCTCATTTTCGATGTTGGATGTAGACTGTCTACTACTTACGTTAGGAAGAAATTCCAAGCAACGATTGTCTTAAACCCGAATCCACAAGCCGCGAAAGCCTAAACCAATTTGACATAATAAAAATAGACAGTGCTATTTATTTAAGGAAAAATACATACACCTATGTACTAACATTTCTTGATAGTTTTTCGTGCCGCCGTCTTCTTCATTACTGTTACTGATATTATTTTTTATGTTCTTATTTACCTTCTATACTGTTTACACACTTATTTAATATTATTACATATGAATACTAAGGTGGGTAAGGATTGGCAAGTTTAGGTTTTAGTGGTTTTCTTAAACCTTGAAGCAAATGCTTTGCCAAGACAAACCAATCCACTATTGCAGACGGTTTCGTCACCACACTATACAGGTTTATACTGATTTTCTGGAGCACTATACATAACACTTACATCACAATACAGTATTTAAAAATGTACCATACGAATAAATAAAACTGGTTTTTTACATTAAAAGATTTTTTCAGTTTACGCCAATCACTTATTATTTGTTTTGTATTGTTAATGCCGTTTTCCCATATTTCAGGGCTACAATTTTGCAATTTTTTTTCAACGTGGGAATAACTTTATCTTCTCCATCGTTACCCATTCTACTGTGTTTAGAATGAGACAAGTGACAGGGAGTGAAAATGAAAATGGTAGGGTGGTAAACTTAACACTTCGTGTCGATGACCTTATATTATTTCACCTATTTCTTATCGTTTATCTTAAATAAATTGGAATCATTGAAAATGAAGTATGCATACAGTCAAGATATAATATGTACTACACTTTGACAGACTGCGGTGGTCTGTTTCTCTATTAGCGTAACATGATAACTTGCATTGTACAATATGACCACAGATGGCTATTGTAAGTTGGATACTAATTTCTCAAAAACCTATTTTTTTTAAACTTGAGTAGTTACAGTACGAGTGAATCAATTCAATAAAAAGAATTTTTTCTATAGTTTACTGTAGCCATACAATTAAAAAAATTAAACAAAACTATGTTTAGTCATCGTCAGTGTTTCACTAAGTAAAATTCACTTGCTGGTCTACTATCGAGACCTACATACTACAGATCATATAGTTTACATAGATGGTTGCAGACCAAGTTCTCAATTCTTTATTTAACCAAATCAATCTCATAAGTGTTGGTAATATTTAACGATATTTTTCGTACATGCGCTAACATGTTTACATATTTTCAGCGAAGTAGTCAGAGTCTCTTATAGGATGACTCTCACTAATAGGACTATCAACAGCACCAAATTTTTTGATTCACATGAATCAAAATTTTGTCTTATCCTTAAAAAGTATTTAGTACGATTGTATACTGAACGATAAGAAAAATATCAGAAAATTAATTTTTTCTTATTATTGTTTAATACACTAAGACACATTGGAAAAACCTGTTTCAGGAAACCGATTTTATAAAACAAGAAGCTTTAGTTGCTTACAACAGATATGTTAGTTTAGTACAGGTGTATACACACCACGTTCCAGTGATTTCTTGAAACTCAAAACACAGGTTTCGTATTGGTAGTTTCATGTTTCAAGCGGTTTTACTACTACTACCACAATATTTTTGAAACGTCTGGCAGACATTTCCAAAGCCACCACCAAAAAAGAACCACATCATGATCCGAATCTACTACGAAACTGATGGAAACCCGTTTGTTCTTTAGCATGTTTTGAATTAAACGTGTTCCTTGAAAACAATTTCATGAAATCGGTTTCTTGAAATGAGCTTCTCCGGTGTGCCCTAGATATGAAACAATATTCGGTTCTAGAAAGACATGGTAATATTTTTGTTCACTATCATACATTGAAGAGTTATTGCTACATTTTTTTTTACAATTTATTTGATTTCAAGTGTGAGAAGCTTCTCAATTAAGGGCAGGATGGAAAGGATCCACTGCAAAAATATAAGTAAGTTTTAATCTTGGATAGCAACAAATGATAATGACAATTTTTTATTGGCCAAAGGAACGATCGTAACCTAAAAATTGATTTCTGAACGAGTTATGACCAGTACCTTCTTTTCTAGGGGAAGAGCTGTGACCACAGTTTACATCCAATCATAATGAAACTTTGTCATTATGTTCCTACATAATCCCTTGTGCGGCATTGCATAGTGGGAAAGAATGTCATGATCTCCATACGCAATTCTGCTCAAGGAACTATCTGAGAACATGCTGAGAAAGTTTCAGTATGATTGGATGTAAACTGTGGTCGCAGCTCTTCCTCCAGAAAAGAAGGTACTGGTCATAACTCGTTCAGAAATCAAGTTTTAGGTTGCAATAGTTCCTTTGGTTTTGATCATTTTATGTCAACATGAATTTCCGGCAAAGCTAGATTCTCTTACAAAGTAAGAAATTGTGACTCCAAAGAATAATTGGTTTCGTATTCGTCCCAAAACCTAATATATCTTCTGCAATATATACCGTGTACTGTGCAGAATAGAATCGTTCCTTTGCCAATTAAAAACTGTCATCTTCATTTGCTGCTATCCAAGATTGAAATTTATTGATATTAAATAATATCATAAGTGAAATTTAAAAACACTGTAAGTATTCATAATTACTGTAGTCATATAGTCAAAAATCTGCATAATATTTAAAGAATATTCCTATCTTTTCATGAATATTTCGCAATTACTTTATAGATTCAGTAAATTCACAAAATTTATGATAAAGCACGACATTACAAAACTTTAATATAAAAAAGTTTACGTAATATTTTTTCAGGGTGGATGAGAAATGCAAAAAGCAAAAGCAAACATTTACTCACTTAATAAATTGTATTTATATTGTGTATTCAAAATGGGACCTCAAAAAAATCTTTAAACTTTCTCTTAAATTGTAATTTAGTTTAACGCTTGAGGTAAAGTTTGCAATAAATATAAACAGAAACGTTTTCGAAAAATCAAATTTTGCTTCCGTTTGTTACAGACTTGCCGCTGGGCTTCAACAAACCCAGTTATCCCAGCAGATTCCGGCCAGTGGCAACTCGTTACAAGGAGGATCACACTGTCAACAACAGTCACCGCTGGTGATGCCCGTTTTTCCGCTAAGGCCTGCTCCTACATCACATCCACCGCATTATTCACCCTATTCCCCGTCCAGATTTCACATAGATAAACGTTGTCAGAATAGATGTACATGGAAGTGCTTCAGTATTGTCCTTATTTTAATAGCCGTTGTCCTCACCTCCATGTTAGCGTATTTCGCAGGTAGGTCGATTAAAACATATTTTACTAGCATTAATAAAATGAAATATCTAAGTTTACATAATTCCCCTAGTTTTGTATGGAACATTTAGCGGCTAGGGTATTTCCTTATTAGAATAGCATGTCGTGTTATAACGGAGCCACAATAAATCGTTAGGGTCGAACGATCCGCCCTACGCCCATTGTGCTATAATACTTTTCTGTTTTCCATCCACTAACGCTTACTACAAACTTTTGACAAAATAATGAAGTTAAAGTTCGATGTTCTCAAGCGCTTAAATTTGTAAAGCGCGTGCATACTTAACACTCGAAGTACAAACAACCCTCGAACGAATCTTGGCGCAATTCTTCTTAATACTTTAATCTCTTCTTTAGCTGTTATGAAACCTAATATGGATCCATCTAACTGCATACTCGTTCAAGACGTTAAGGATGTGACGCACGATCAGATGACTCAAAATTCTGTTTCCACGCAATTACCAACAGAAGGTAAAGATTTTTCAACGTAAATTGCTGCAAATCCTATATATTATTTTTTTTAGAATCGTTACCCACGAGTACTTCTGAACATTCAAGTGTAACAACCCAACATATATCGTTACAACAAGCGCAACAGCAAAGTCAGCCTCAACCCCAATGGCCGCCAGTTCTCGAAGTAAGAGAGTTCAATACATTTCACACGGCGACGATTCCACCTTATCAGTTTTGGAATTCCGAATTCCGGAATAAGCAGCCAGCGTTCATCCGATTTAATTTCACACTACCTTGGGGGGCTAATTTTGCAGTTTACGGAAGACGGAACGTTGCACCCAGCGTAACTCAATACGATTTTGTCGAGTTTGTTAAAGGAGGTAGAGTAGATCACAGACTTCGTAAAAGAGATACGCGCGAGGGTGTTGTTGAACGTTATCTAAAACATGATTTAAAATTTACACAAAAACATCATAAAACTGACGTGCTCGATAGCATTTCCAACTCTTATGAAGGCACAAAAAAAATTCTGGCCGATTCAGAGCCCAGGGGCCTTTCTACGTGCCTCATAATATAAAAATAGACTACTCAAAAGATTTGTCTACCGATATTCCACGCCCAATACTTGATCTCGGCCTTCAACTCGATGAACACGTAATCTCTAAACGGGAAACTGAACTTGAATCGATGTTAGTAAACGTAAAGCCTTCTACAGTACTTGGATACGGGACGCTGGTTTCTCTCTGTTTATAACGATGAACTCCAGCCGCACAGCGTATCTCTTATTATTTCCGAAGCAGAAGGTGTTAGCACGACTTGTCCTAACGATTGTTCAGGTCGAGGTTCTTGTTACCTGGGAAAGTGTGATTGCATAGACGGCTTTCAAGGAATTGACTGTTCTAAAAGTAAGTGTTTATTTATTTTGACGAGAATAATAAAATAATTCAATTCAGGTGTTTGTCCTGTGTTGTGCTCCGCGCACGGCCAGTACGGTGGAGGTCTTTGTCATTGTGAAGAAGGATGGAAGGGGCCCGAATGTGATATTCCTGAATCAGATTGTAGAATAGCCGATTGCTCTGGTCATGGACAGTGTGTAAGGGGCACTTGCCAATGCAAACCAGGTTGGAAAGGTGAAGCTTGCGACGAGCGTGATTGTCCGGATCCGACATGCTCAAACCATGGCGCGTGTGTGCACGGACAGTGTTATTGTAAAGCCGGGTGGAAAGGCGACAGATGCAATTTAATAGACGAACAAGTACACAAATGTTTACCTAGTTGTTCGGACCACGGGGTTTACGACTTAGAAGCATCGAAATGCATCTGCAATAGACATTGGACAGGACCTGATTGCTCACAAGGTACATTTATTGTTCATCATAATCGACTAAACATTTTAGTGATTTACACGATTTCCGTTTTGATGTTTATGTTGGCACTCGGCGTTCGTAAAGGTTGAAATCAATAACAGCAAATTTCCGAACGTAATCTGCGACGCAAATGGCAATGCCCTAGAATAACATTGACTCAATTTTTTTCGGTTCAATAAATATTCTCACCTAATAAATTAAACTCTTATTTACAGCATTGTGCAGCTTGGACTGCGGTCCTCATGGGGTATGCGACGCCGGAAAATGTCGTTGCGACCTGGGGTGGACGGGCGCCCGTTGCGATCAACTTCCGTGCGATTTACGTTGCCAAGAACATGGACAATGTCGAAATGGCACGTGCGTGTGTTCGCAAGGATGGAATGGACGTCACTGTACTTTGCGTGAGTTCTCCTTTCACATATACGAACAGTTAAAATTCCAATGTTAAAACGTTATTATTGATTTTCAAATTAATGTTAATAGCGGGTTGCGAAAATGGTTGCTCTCGTCACGGACAATGCACAATGGAAGAGGGTTCTTATCTTTGTGTTTGCATCGATGGATGGGCAGGATCTGATTGCAGCATTCCGTTGGAAATGACCTGTAATGATGATGTTGATAACGATCACGGTAAGATTTTTGACCGTTACATTAAAGAGGTGGTTTTTATTTTTTTATATGACCTCTTAATACGGACCTTAAAACAAAAATGGTAATTTTGTAAATATTTTGTGTTTTAATTGTTCCTTTTTTGTGCTTTACCTGTAATTACTAAAAGAAACGCTAAGACCTAAAAGAATATTCATATTTGTAAAATCGCCCTGTTTCAGAATTTTTTGTAATTAATTCTCCGGTACATTCTGCTCGGTGAGCTTAAATTAAAATTACTCTAGAGCTAGGCATTCAAAGTTGACCTATTGATCTACGCAAGGCACTCTATAAAAACTAGTAACTGATTGTTCTATTATGTTAAAAACATTTCTCATTAAATATTCGTATATGTTTATGCTTAAAAAACTTTTTTCCCAGTTCGCTAAGTTTTCATCTCCCCGGTTTCTCATTTCGCCCATAACATTTTTTAATGTAAAGTCACGTAAATTACGCCCTACTATTTACATCGACGTTAATTTTTGAAGTTTGTTGGTAAATTCAGAAGAAAAACGTTTAGAAGCTAAGGTGAAGAATTTACAGTTGTAAGAAATGAGGCTTCCACGACTGGAGTCAACCTCGACCGTTTCGAAATCGTAACCGTAGTTGCACACGCGCTAACATTTGTCCATTCCATAACACAAAAACGGTTCCTTGCTTATGAAATTTAATTCTTAACTGTGTTTACAATTAAATTCTCAATTCGCCAAAAATTTCAACCACCATTGCAAAATTAAACAAATTTTTGAGAAAAATATATAAGCTCGTGAACATGGTATCCAATATTTAAAGACTCTCTCACTAAAAAGTTAAATACACGTCCAAGACTTCAGCCGCCAGAAAACAAAAAATCAATAAAATTTATTACAAGATCATTATTCTATAGGGTGTTCATAATTAAATCTACAAAAAATATGAAGGGGCGAAACGTTGGCAACTACGGTTACAACTTCGACACTAACTTTTTTAAGGTTTATATTATTTATTTATTATATAAGTAGTCAACCAATTGGAAAGCTTTATCATTTTTCTTGGCAATTGGGAATTTGGTAAAACGACATATCGCCGAACTGAATATAAATCATATGCACATTAACCCTCCACTATTCTATGACTCCACATCTACTATAATGAGCAAACATTATGTTGGTTGTTCAATTTTATTTAGAAAAAACTAATTTCGTGACGTAAAAATAAATCTTTAATGATATTTGGAATAAGTGGGAGATTTCTTGTTATAGATGGAATGATAGATTGCTCGGACAGCGAATGTTGCACACACTCTAGCTGTACCGACCATATTATGTGTCTGTCTAGCAACGACCCTGTAGAAGTATTATTAAGAAAACAGCCACCATCTGTTACTGCATCGTTTTACCAAAGGGTGAAGTTTTTGATTGAAGAGAACTCTGTTCAATCCTACGCCCACATGGACGAATACACGGAGAGGTAAGTGAGATAGTGCAAATGTTTTTGTCTATCGAGTGTAGAGCTTAAGTGCAGCCCTATGAGGGCCGTAGACACGCAGACTGCGCGGCCTCACCGGATCAAGCTCTGCACGTTTTATTAAGCGGAGACCGCTAGGCCCGGCCCGGCAGCTTTGCTCGGGCACCACCCCTTGCGGGCCTTCTCCCACCCGGCCTTTCCTCCCCCCGGGCGCTGTACTCCACAACATAAATGCCCTTTCGCAAATATTATTTATTTTACGAGGGACCGTCGCACCCTCGACTTTACAAGTTGAAAAAACCGTAGTTCATGTAGGCATTTGGAGTTGCAGCGCCGATGGGAAATCATTGTGTCTTGTCTAAAACCTCTGTGTGCGTCTACCCGTCTCTGAAGCCCGAGTTTGTCGTACTAACGTTGGACTCGTACAAGTCCGATCGCAATGATTAATCGCGTTTACTCCCTTGCGAGACAAACATCGCCGAGATTCTTTTCAGTAACTGTTAATTGCTCATTTAGTTACTAGGTATGTATCATGATGGTGGTGGACACAAGTTGAGCAACCAATGTTGTTTCACTTCATACCTGCTTTTTTTATAGAAACTTCATGCTGCGCTGATTCGGTCCGTCCGTCTTTATGTCTGTTTGTTGCTAGTAGACCTTTTGCTAACTTGTGTCTGTCATTGTCTGTAGCTAAGAGTACAATGTTTGTTGATTTTTGTGTTTCGTCATATTGTGTTTTGTTATTATTACTGATTGTAGCTCAATTGAGCGAGCGCGTGAAAGATAGAGAGTTTGTCTATTTGATTGTCTGTCACTACAAATGTATCATTACCTGTGTGCCTCGGTAACTTAAAACTAAACTATTTAAGTTGCTACGGCATAATGCTTACGTAGTACATTCGCATCCACACACCATAATAATTTCCAACTATTGATTTGTGTTTAAAAAAAAGTCCTGTTGGTGTGTGCATGTAAAGTATTGCCGTGTGATTAGTAATTGTCCTGTCTTCTGTGTCCCCTATGTCGCTGCTGCAACCTTCACTTGTAGCGAGTTCTGGAATTCCTTTACACCGCGGTAAGTGGCAGCATCTCCCATGTTCTTGTCTGTCTGTTCGTATGTCCGTGTGCTGCCTGTAGCCTGCGCTCCCTTATGTACGTCCGTTACTTATGTTCGTCAAGTTCCTTACTTTATTTAATCATGCTTTGTACAACATCCTCAGCCATTTACAAACACATTTAATTATTACACGCAATTGTATTGTAAATGGCTATCATTGATTTATGTTGCTGCGAATGTATCTTGCTATTTCTGTCGCTATTTCATGTGTCTGTAGGTTATCATTTCATGGTTCATAGTTTCCTAGCGCTCATTACAACTCTTATTCACAATGAAATGTTTTATAAACTGCAGTAAACCGACGACAATTAAAATACCTACCGAGTGCTGTTTGCAACTCTAACTTTGTAAATGTTTAAATTAGTTTTGATTTTAATTAGTTTTGTTAGTAATAGATGTCGCAGTCAATTATTCCATACTTCGGAAAGTAAGTTTGTTTTTAATAACATCGACACTTTGGTGGTGATATAAAAAGAGGCGCACCGCCGCTGCAGTTTTTAAAGCAAAGAAAATTATCCATCTGTTTTAGTCTGAGACAAAGAAATATACTACAAATTCGAGTTGCTACATCAAAGAAACAACATTGTACACGTTCTACTAAACAAGTAACAATGGATATAATGACGGCTCGGCCGATGTTCCTTCCTTTGTCTACGTGTCATTGTCAGCTGACCCTTTACCTTTGTGCAACCTGTCCTAAACCTACCTTTAACCTGGCCCTTTTGCATCGTTGCATTTTGACCGACACAATACACTTCACCATGGCGGCAGATGCAATAAATTACGTGTTTCAAACATAAAAATTTGAATGTTAGTGCTACATGACTTTTTTTATCAAAGGCCGCTATTTAACTACCGTAGAGCAGACACATAATTGTTAATGTTTGTGTGCTTTTTTCAGATTCACTTTTTTTATAGGTGCGTGAATTAACAAGTTATCTTTCTTAAGTTTAATCAAAAGGTGTATTGATTTATGACTATAAGGCTGTGTTTTCAATGCTCAAAGCAAAAGTTGTATGAATTATCTATGTCTCAATATAGTGCTCGAGATAAAAAACTTGTGGGCTTAACATTCAATGATTGCTTAAAATACTTACATTTCAAATAATTTATTGCAATCTGTTATAGTTAGAAAAAATGAACAATACCTCAAAGTTGATGTTTTTAAATTATCTCGATGTTAAAATTTCTATCAAATTAATTTCATAAAAAAGTAGATTACATAATGCCTGCATATTTTGTTGTTTGCTGCAAAATGTTGAACTTATATTTTGCCACACACACTTCTATAATTTGCTTTTTGAAAACCAACATATTTGCAACAAATTAGCTTAAATATTACTGCTTCTGATCAATGCAGAAACGTGCATGTTGTCAACTGAGCTATTGGATAAAATGAAGTTCGTTTATAACATTATCGAATAGATCAGCTTTTAATTATAAAAAAAATTAATCGAGGCATACAATTCAAAAAGCTTTGTGAGTTTATAATAGAATTATTCATACACAATGAAAATCGTTTTGTTGTGAAATAAAATAAAACTCGAGCGATAGATTTTCATTATTTATGGATATAATTGTTTAATGTGTTCATTGCAATTTTAAAGATTGTTAACAGAAATGTGTTAACAGTCGTGTAGCAGTCATGAGAGGACAAGTCATTACACCTCAAGGGTTAGGAATTGTAGGGATTCGAGTTTCAGTTGACAAAGAATCACGATTTGGATTTACTCTTACGAGACCGGGTGGATGGTAAGTGTTATTCATGTATGTAATTTAAAAGAAATAAAAAAAAACTCTTATCTAAACTTACAGAAATTGTTTTTTTTGTATAGAGGTTACAGTCAGAGAATTGAAATGTTTTAGTTAGATTTTTCAAAATATTTTATACAGTGTGATGCTCGAAAACGAAACAGATTATATTTCTTGAAGAAGTACTAATTTCAATAGTGAAGGTACCATCTCATCAGAAAGTCTCAGGAAAGAATGAGGATAAAAGCTCAGTGCATTATACTGTCACCATCATCAATTTGCTTATGATAGAAATAAGAAGTATTTGATACTAATATACTGCCTCGGGAGTTTCTCGTTGTATTACTTTTGATTTCACCGTTACTAGAGGAATTGGAAATGTATTTCCATATAAGTAAAGATAGTATAAAGAAATACTATACGAGAACCGGTTATGGTAGCGGTTAACGCAGCCGGTTACCAACTGTTAGAATTTATTGGTTAAGACTGGTTCTTAACATTTCTCGATAAACACACTTTTGTATTCCCCAGAATAACGCGCATTTCGCACCCCAATTCTGCAATACATTGTACTGTACATTCGAAACATCACTCTTCCTAGGACAATTTTTAAGCCAAATATTGATTTCGGATTAGCTGGCCCTATCGGCTGTAACCGGTTTGCCGGTATGAATTGAAAAGCATACAATAACAATGTGGACATATGATAGCTCATCCAATACCATCACATCGTCACATCTTGAATTTACGGAATAACGCGCTTAGTCAAATGTTTAATCCACTCTAGAAAAAATGTCAGATCCAGCTGAATTACAAAATGCTATTGTTTCTGTTGACGCTCCACCAAGCAGTTTATACCCAATCCGTTGCCTTTGGGGCAAAAGCAGTGGTCTATGGCAAAAACGCATATTTCAACTGTTTACCTGAAAATTTTAAGGCAGAACTCCAGAAAATGCACGACAAAGTTAATATAATAATTTCCCTGGTTGTTGGTGTGCAACCAAATAAATATCAGTAATTGAGCAAAACTACATAACCCCGATAGCATATTCCTGCACGTAAGGCTCCTGTAGCAATTCTTTCGAGAATGAAGTGCGATAGGAAACCTCATTGTCCATTCGGAAGAAAAACTCCTTTTTGCAACCACTGCATTCTAGTTCGAGGTTTTTTGTTGCTACTTTCCAATTCAGTTTAACCTTTTTTGCATTTCTTTCCAAGTTTTGCCATGATATTCATAATAATTCCTAATACAACGGTTGACATAATTATCCTTTTCTATCGTTTCAAACAAAATATCTAGTCATTTATTTACCTTTCATGTCCAGGAGTGTTACCACCTTCCTTCTTTATTATTTCATCATTTTTGCAGACTTAGGAACGACGTTGAGGAACAGTTTTCTGTGTTACCTGTTTCTTTCCTCTGCGAAGGGCTTCCCATCCACGCACTGACGTCAATTGACAGATATAATTTCAACAAAATATTTTTCATTTTTTGATTTTACTCAATATCAAGTAACTGAATTTTTCTGTAAGTCGCTTGGAAACTTTTATTTTTAAAGATAAGATAGCGTCGGACTGGATCATCAGATCGCCTCAGTCTTGATGTAATTCTTTTTTGGTATAAGTGGCGGATGTGGTTCGAAAATTTTTATGTTGGTTTATACAGTGACCGGCAAAGAGTTTGCAACAAAGTCCGTCCTAAAAAAACAATGTTTTTGTTCTTTACCGTCCATTGGTAGACTAATAAATAAAAATTACTGGATTGTGAAGTATATTTGTTGGTTTTATTGTGTTTTATGCAAATCAAACACAAAAAATTTGTTTTCTTAATATTTCCGGAAAAAATGCCAGAAAACTAATATTTTTGAAAAGTCGTTATTTTCTTTTGCACATAGACGTATAATCTAATTCTAAACAACTTTTCTCTTAGGCATTTTTCAATATCTTGTCATCTAACCTCACTTTTTACATATTTAAGGAATATTTTTTTTAAATTTGCCGCCATGACGGTGGTCACATGACATTTGTCAAAGTGTTTTTTTTTGTCATTTGATATGCTGAATTCATTTGCCAAAAGAAATTTTTGGATATTTCAATTAGAAAATTTTTTCCCATTTGATGCACTCTTTGCCGATCACTGTATAAGTATTTTATTGCAATTCGTTTACACAGTAAAACAAAGAGTTACCCTAATCAAAAAAACTACTACCACCCCCAAATGAATACATCATTCGCTTTGATGGGCCTTCGATCCACATCCACAATCTTATAAGCTATCAAATGTGAGATATTAAATGGACATATGAAAGCTGTAGGACGTGCAAAGCTTCAACAAAGTTTTAGTTTATCAATTTTTATGGAGAATCGATTAGCTCAATGGTCATATGCCATACAGATTCAGAAAGTACGTTAATTTAGGGACATGATGAGGTATACGACTTTATTACTAGTCCAAAATATCATAAGGATTTCATGATCAAAGTCACCCCAACCCAAAGTAAAAATTTTTGTAGAACCGCCTTAATTGACTTTCAAAATTTTCATAAAATTAACAAATATATCAAACTTTTCCAACCAAAGTTAAATTATGCTTAATTTATGTTTTTGAGTAAATAGAAAGCTAAGCTTCTTAGGTTAACTTTAGGTTGACTGAACGGAATAGTTTTAATTCCATGCAAGAATTCTGATTCTTCTTATTTCGGTAAACACCGTATTGAACCACTCCATACTAAAAAAATGTGAATGTTCCTTTTTTAACAGTGTCTTTTAGGTTCTTTCTCCGATCTTGTAGTGATAATTTCGGCATCATTTCAACACACACATTATTTATAACTTTCTCTACATTTAAAAAAAAAAAAGACCTAAAAGAGAAGTACTATGATCCTATTTCCCAACGTACGCAAAATCTGAGTATCATTGGTTATTATGCAATCTTCAAGGCATAGTTACCTTTTCTATTTTTTTTAAAATTGTATTATTTTCTAAAGTTTTCGTCATGAACCATTAAATAATCAGTATTTACAACAAAACCAAATAATTAGCACAATTGACTTTTCTTGAGTATTATATCAGTTGATGATATATTATTTAAAATGTTTTCAACATTTTTAAAATAATTATAGTCTTTTTGTTAGATTCATCTTGGGAAGAAAACTCACTTCATTTTTGATTAAACAAGTTTCGAAGCTTTTTAATTACTAAAACTTGATTTTTAAAATTGAATTTAGGTTTTTAAAATTTCCACCAAGAAATATTATCAAAAGTATATTTTTGACAAATGCTTACAGTTAGAAAGCAAGAGTTTCATATTGATTACTATAATTCACTATAATTCCACATTTTACTTACCACATCAAATTTTTATTTATCAAACTTCTATTATTTCCAAAGCATTACTATTTATTTGAATGTCGGTTAGAGTTATTGAAATAAAAAGGTCTTACGGGATTGGGCCATCTCGAAATGGTAACCGCAGTTACCTACAGTTCGCACATTATGAGAAAGGAATGCGCCAAGGCAAAGACTCAAATATGGAAAAGCATGGAGTAAGTAAATTTAAAGTAGAACGCTCACAGTCAGGTAATCCATTTATACACCAGATTGTAGTTTTGTTTGTTTACTGTTTTTGTTTTTTTTGTATCTTCGCCCTGTTAAAGGTGCTTACGATAGTCCAATTCCGGAAGGTCATTTACCCCGGGCGTTTATTTGTATAATGCCAAGCGGTAATGAAATGAACGGTAAATCATCCAACACTTATATTGCAACAATTTTTTCAATGATGGGTCATGTTTAGTAGTTTCCCAATTTAAATTATATTGGTTAGAGTGATGAATAGGAGTGCAACGGCGTATGGCAACTGGGAATATGATGGTAAGACTTTACATTTAAAATGAACGTGTTTCTGAGTTAACTTCAGAAAAATTTCTGTTTCGTTTTTGGTACCGCCCTGTATATAGACTTGTTCTTCTAATATTTTTGAATTTAATTTTGCACAAGTTTGTACATATTTTATACAAATTTTTATGTAATATAATGTTTGTTGTGGTCGTATCATTTGTTTCTTTTGTCAATTGTGTATAAATACTATACAGGGTGACTTTAAAATACAAGAAAGTGTGGTTATATTAAAGTATTGTCGATTTTAAAAAAGTATTTAAAATTTAATACTAACAGAATTAGAAAACCAAAATATTTTTAAAGAAAACGTTTGATATCGGTGGAGAACTTGGTTGTTCTTTGCAAATTATGCTTGGTCAGTTAATTTATAATTACATCGACTTGAATATGTGTAAATGCGTAGAAGATCCCGTATTTATAAGCGTGTCCGGCTGAGTCGGTGAGATGGGGAAAGTCTTTGGGAGAACTAAAAGAAATAACTGCTGCGTAACGAGGCACCACTTGCTGGGTAACGGAGAAAATAAAACCGATCAACAGGAATTCACTAGGTTTTACTTAAAGTCTACTACGCTACAACAAACACAAATCAAAGAGAGACAAAAGACATACAAATATAGCAAATACAATTTAAAAAAAAATATTCAAAAGAATCTGGGAGAAATGAGATTCTGTCGCATGAAACTAGCGTGCATTAGCAATAACCAATTAGTTATAGTTCGCGTTCAAGTATGTCGCAAATCAGTTAAGTTTTTTGTTTATTAACCCCAAAATAAAAGTAGCGTACCAATTTAAGATTGGTGATTACGGAAACTCGACGTACACACGTCACTTACACACTGTGACTTAAAAACTAGTAATTACACTCGTTCTAATACGAAATGTAGCTCCCGCCAATCCAAAAGGCCTTTTGTTTTAGCTTACCCCACAATAATGACAGCGCCCCAACTCTGAAGGAGTTAGTGCCAACAACAACGAGCGCGGGTGGATGGAGACTACCCCGAATAACAATTCGCTTAAACGCTAAGGATACAACTGTTTGATGTCGCGTGTACTTAAGTTTCGAACGCATGCACAATAAATTGGTTCCTTAAAACGATAACTTAGCTGTATACTGATACATGTAGTTCTGATAAGGAAGGTCCTTGCTAACGACAGCCAGTTGACAGCTACTCAAAGATCAGAACGATTTCTCTGAGAAGAAGTAGACGACGCAGCTCTGGGAGCAGATTGTTGCCTTTGCAATAGCAGGCGCGCCGCGTGCGTTACCCTCAACCGCTGAAGTATGATCGGCCGTTGTAGCTTCGATGTCGAAGACAGCGTGATAGTAGGCACGTTTTGTGTAACAAAGGATTTCCAATTGCTCGTTCCAGCGCCCTAGGAATTATCCAGACAGTCAAATATGAGTAGAATATGAGATCCAGACACGTGCTAAAACATACGTTGTAATTAGCAATTAATACAACCACTAAACTAACCAAAGAAATAGCAAAGAAAACCACTTACGTCGTAAATCGGTCGGATTTATATTTCCGCACTCATTTATCGTGCAATTATTGAAGCCACGTTAAAATTTCACTTGTAATTTTAACTTTGTGAAACACCGCCAATCGCCCAAAAGGAAGAGAAAGTTCCAAAATCTCGGCTTGTCGTTTCGATTAAAAATCCCGAAAATACCAATCCACCAATAGAAAAATTCATTGCATGCGCGGTAAATTTGGTTCTCGTCGCAACGCGCAACTTACGTATTTTGGATCGTAACATTTGGAATAAGTGGCGCTTTATCAATATTAACAGAAAGATTAAACAATAATCAGATTGCAGACCTCCCAACCTAAGATTGAGGAAATGCGAGGACATGTGGTATTTGAACGTGGCGCTGGGGTTGTGCTTTAGGGATCAAAATGGGGCATTTTTAGCTTATGTGTGCTTCAAAAATTGATTACATTTCAATATAAATATTAGAATAATTTATTCTACAAGAAGCAAAGATTAGTAGGCCGCTCTTGCTAAAAAAAATACTTCATTTTTGATTATTTTGAATGAAAAATTCGATCGCCGTTCGTCAAAAAAATCCTCAGGAGTGACAATTCGGGGGTTTATCATGGTGATGCGGATTAGCGGGAAAAAAAATGCGGAAAACTCTTGCTTTTTGCGGGAGAGTTGGTAGATCTGAGATTAAGATGATTAGGGTTGAAAAACATTTTGGTTAAAAGTTTAAATTACGTTGTTTTAAGTCATAAACATCAAGTAAACTTTTTTTAGTTGTTGATGATTTTCTCATTAAGAAAGCTGCTAGTAGTTTGACAAAGTAGTTTTCAAAAAAAGTTAAATACACAAAATTTTGAATCTTCGTTTCAGTTTTTTTATTAATTATCAAAAGTATTTCAGTGTTCACTACTACTGCTAAAACAAAATAAACGACCGGATGTATGAAAACTGAATCAACGAAAATTGTGCCAATAACCCCGAAACCAACATAAATCAAATTCTGGTGATTTACCTGACAAAGAAGTTTTATTACAGTTATTTACAAAGTGTAAGCGACAATATCAGCGATATTCAAACCAAAATTAAATCACCAAAGTATATAACGCTCATTATTAAAATTTTTCTTCGTAAATTGATAGTATTTGACATGAAGCACGCCGTATTACAATTAAAGTTCATATTTTCAGAAAACCTTGTAGACCTCTTTTTTTTTCTGTAATGGTAAATAAAGAGTTTATTCTCTTCACAAAATGAAGACATATTCTGACAACCTTTAATTTAAATAAATACTAAAATTTTACAATATCACCAACAAGCATTTAATGACTCGAATTTACTGTTGTCTACATTTTTTGCTATAGGTTTGACGTGTTGGTGAACGGTGGTGGCGCGGTTACGCTACAATTTCAAAGATCACCGTTTCGTCCACTGACAAGAACTGTATTTGTTCCGTGGAATCAAATTGTAGTGCTTGCGCCGGTCCGCATGGAACTTAGCGAAGATTCTCATACCGATAACTTGCATTTAAGGTATGTTTTTACATCTCCATGTAAAAACAGTAATCCTAAACCTAAATTGCAGTTACCTCACTCGTAACCCGGCCATTAACTTTCCCGGAGTTTCAAGGTCATTCTTTGATTTAAACGGAGCTTTCCCTGAAACTTGCGAAGATCACGATTCGGAACTGTTGAAACCAATAATAACAGGGACGTGGATGCCGGAAGCTGTTGGTGGGCTTCCTGGAAGAAGTGTGATATTTGCGGAAACACAAATTGTACAAGAATCTATACCAATTCCCGGTTCTGATCTTCACTTAATGTATAGAAGTTCCCAAGCTGCTGGTTACTACAGCACAGTGCACATGAGATTAACTGGAACGACGATTCCGAAAACATTAACACACGTACACGTACGAGTAGAAGTCGAAGGTTCTTTACACGTAAAAACGTACGAAGCCGACCCAAATCTTACGCATACTTTTCCGTGGAATAAACGAAACGTTTACAAACAGAAAGTGTATGGGACGGCTCAAGCCAAGATTTCTATAGGTTATGAACATTCTACGTGTGGAGAACCCGTGTGGGAAACTCAAACGGCAACACTTCAAGGTTTTGACGTAGATATTTCGGATATCGGTGGATGGGGTTTGGATATTCATCATCATTATAATTTCCACGAGGGAATTTTACAAAAAGGTGATGGATCTACGCTCCATCTAAAAGAGTACCCGAGAATGGTGCACGTTATAATGGGAACTGGGTTGCAAAGATCACTAGATTGTCCGGATCAATGTGGTGGTCCTGCTAAAGATGCAAAGTTATTAACCCCAGTTGCGTTGGCAAGCGGACCAGATGGAAGTATATATGTGGGTGACTTTAATATGGTTAGAAGAATTATCCCCGAGGGCAATGTTTACACTGTTCTTCGATTAAGGTAAGAAGCTAATTTCTTAAATTGCAAGAGTTTACGGTGTAATTTTAGAGCTACTCAAGTTGCGTATCAATATTATCTGGCGGTGTCACCGGCGGATGGTCACTTGTATATTTCGGACCCCGAAAAACATCAAATCTTGAAAGTAATAACTTTGGAACCCATAGAAGATCCAAGCATTAACATCGAAGCTGTAAGATAGAAGTATTTTCCAAATCCGAAATAGTAATGGTTAAATTTAAGGTTGTTGGGAACGGAGAGCGTTGTATACCTGGAGACGACAGTCAATGCGGAGACGAAGGACCTGCTAAACATGCACGTTTGGCGCATCCTAAAGGAATTGCTATTGCTGCTGATAAAACTATGTATATAGCAGACGGCACCAATATAAGAGCTGTTGATCCAAGAGGTTTTATACACACACTAGTTGGTAATCATGGACATCAAAATCAATGGATACCAACACCGTGTCATGGTGCTATTCCGGCGTCTCAAGTAATGAAACCTAGCCTATTTTTGTATACATACTTATTAATACTAAACATTTTAGACTCAGTTACAATGGCCTACAGGTTTATCACTAAGTCCGTTAGACGGGTCATTGCATTTTATAGATGATCGTTTGGTGCTTAAATTAACAGCAGATATGAAAATTAAAGTAGTCGCTGGTACCCCTTTGCATTGTCATACGAAGGAGGATAACACCACTCATGTTTCAAACGAAAATATTCTTGGGACGGTTTTGTCCTTGGCTTTTTCACCCACCGGAGACTTGTATATTGCAGAAAGCGATAATCGTAGATTAAACTTTGTACGCGTAATAGATTCCTCAGGACGTGTCACACATTTTGCTGGAAAAACACAAGATAAAATTAAAAACAACTGCGAGTGTAATACCAGTATTACAACAGCCAATCCTAAAACCAATCACGACCTACCCACAGCTTGCATTTGCGGTTCCACCGAAGAAACTACAAGCAACGCTGAGACACTATTGTCTTCTAATGCTCGTTTCCAAGCAATTTCGGCACTGACGGTGTCCCCGAACGGAGTTTTGCACATAGCCGATCAAGGTTCTCTACACATACTCGCATTACAACATTATCTACCATCTCACGACGAAAACGGGGAGTTCCATATACCGTATCCTCCTGAAGGAGAAGTTTATGTGTTCAACCGTTACGGTCAGCACGTTGCTACAAGAGATTTAGCTTCTGCAAAAACAAGATACTCATTTTTATACAGTAAAAACACAAGCTTCGGGAAATTATCTACAGTAACGGACAGCTCTGGCAACAAGATACAATTCCTGAGAGATTACAGCAACGCTGTCAGTTCTATTGAAAATACTCAAGACCACAAATCAGAATTAAAAATTTCCGGAGTAGGGTATTTAGTAAAATTATCTGAAAAAGGTCGATCTGAAATTGAATTAGATTACGACATGAATACTGGTTTGTTGACAAGTAGATCTGGAGGAGGAGAGACTTTTATTTATCAATACGACTGGTTAGGTCGTATTAACGGAGTGACCCTACCGAGTGGCGAAATGATGCAGTTAAAATCTGGATTAACAGTGGGGGAAAACTTCGAAATTGATGTAAGTCAACCGCCAACTAAAATATTAGTCAGTGGGAAAGCCTCGAAAAAAGTTTTGTTATTAGACGGTAATTTAATATAAGTACTTTTTCTTGTTAGTTAAGTTTTATGTTTGCAGAAATTGAAACTACTGAAGCAATGACTTTCATAAACTCAACCGTCATGGTGAATTCAGCATGGGGTGGTCAGTTGCAAGTATCTGCTGTTGCTAGACATCCACTCTTAGAAGCCGCTTTACCGGTCGAAGCCGAAATGTTACCGATTTGGTCTCAACAAACTAGCACATTCGGAGAAGGAATACAAAACTTTATGTACACGAGATTCTCGCTGGTAGGCGATGTTAGAAATCCACAACAAACCCTCAATCGGGAAATTTACGTAAATCACTCGAAAGTGTTGGGAATCGAATTTAATCAATTCACGAGCAAGGAAATTTTTTACGACCACGACCAACATACTTTACTTTCTGTAATATACGATCCCGCTGGTCTTCCGCAATCTTATGTACCAACGAACGGCGCCGTTTTAGTTAATATTTCTTACGATGGTTTTAATCGTATCGATGGTTGGAAATGGGGTGTGTCAGAGTTAAAATACAGTTACGATCGTCACGGATTGTTGTCCGAGATTACTAGCTCACAAGATGGTACACAAATATTTACGTATAACGACTGGAATATGCTGTCAAAAATAACTTTAGCTAGTCAAAGAAGCTTCCTATTGAATTACGACGATGACGGTGGTTTACGTCACGTCACGTTACCCAGTGGAACTAAGCATTCGTTTAGTTTACAATCTTCGTTGGGATTTTTACGCGCTACGTACACACCTCCAGGTAGTAATCGAGCATTTTTACAACATTTTTCACATTCTGGACTATTGCTCCAAACCGTATATCCTGGTGATGGCGCCAGAGTGGTTTACCGTTACACTCAAAATGGTCGTATCAGCGAAACTGTTCATGGAGATGGCAAAACGTTATATCATTATTCACCAGAATCCGGATTGCCAAGTCAAGTGTTACATACTGAACCAGACGTAGAATATCGTTGGGACTATCAGTATGTCGGCGGTTTATTAATGGAAGAAAGGATTGACTTTAGTGCCAAGTCTGGCTTGAGTAACGCTAAATTTACCTACGATTATGACAATAACTACAGATTAATTGCTGTCCAAGGACGAATTGGCGGTCAAAATTTACCGCAATATACGTTGGCTTATAACTACAAAACTGGTTCATTGGAGACGATCGGGCCATTTAAAATTAACCGACCTAGGTTTAATGAAACTAATGTTCACGACGGCACTGCCTTGTTTTCTAGAAACATTGATCCGCAGTTTTTAGAAAAACAAGTAGCTCTGACCATACACGGAATGGAGGTTTTTAGAATGGAATTCAGTCACGACATGCACGGGTATGTTGGGTGGTTCCTCAAAATTAAATTTCTAACTATATTAGTTTTAGGAGAATTTCCCAAACGCGAACTTATACTCGGAACGTGGGCGTAAACACGTATACAAACATTAAAAATTACACTTGGGACTGTGATGGGCAGTTAGCGGGAGTAGAAGCACAAGAGCCCTGGGGTTTTAGATATGATGATAACGGAAATATGCTTTCACTTACTTATAGGTATGTGTAATAGTGTATGTAGCTATGGTTGAATAGTAACTACACATAAAAATTTATAGAGCGTATACAGCTCATCGTAGGTTAATGCATACCGCAAACCTGACTAAAAAAGACGTAGAAATGCTAATGCAAACTTTTTTATTTAATGTTACTTAAATAAATGCTCCCTTCACTGTCTCAGCAAACAAAACACGTTTTTGTAATATAAATAATCACTATTCATACAAATAGGTTTGCAGTCTACTTGTTTCTTGTCAAGTTCATCTAAACTGACTTTCAATGAAAACTCCATAAGCAGTACGCTGTAATTATGTTCTAGGGGTAATACAATACCAATGGAATACAATGCAATGGATAGAATTATCAAATTTGGGGAAGGACAATATAAATACGATAATAGAGGTTTAGTTATTCAAAATGCGAGAGAAGAAAAGTTTCACTATAATGCTAAAGGTCTCTTGGTCAGAGCAACGAAAAGAGGCCGATTCGATGTTCGTTACTTTTACGACCACCTTGACAGGTATTCCTCACCTCACTATTCACTTTTATCTCACTTAGCTATTGCAGACTTATTACCCGCAAAGATAATTACGGTAACGTAACACAATTTTTTTATAACAATCAACAACACCCTCGAGAAGTTAGTCAGATTTACTCTCCGAGAGATGGAAAGTTGATGTCACTTGTTTATGATGATAGGGGTCATTTAATATACGCTCAGGTAGTATATCAAAATCGAATTAAAATCCGTTTTTTTTTAAACTTTCTTTTAGGTTTACCGGCACAAATATTATATAGCTACAGATCAATGCGGAACTCCGATTATGATCTTCAACCAATACGGTGAAGGAATTCGCGAAATAATGAGGTCTCCTTACGGGCACATTGTTTACGATTCGAATCCGTATTTGTATTTGCCCGTTGATTTTTGTGGTGGACTGTTGGATCAAGTACGTATCCTATTTTAAAACTAAACGCACTTGCTTTGAGAGTTTTCAATTGCTAAACATATATATGTACTAACCATTTCATTTCCAAGTGAGAAGAATTACGGTACAACAAGCCACGATATTTTTGTCAAGGTTTCGCGTGATTGCGGAAAAGCAAGTCACGATATATATATATATAAAAACATAACTCTGATAAATACACACAATTATTGCACGTTATAATTTATAACAACTCGTACTCAATAACAACTTGAAACTGACTTAACAACTACATGACTACGCTTTTATAGTTGTAGAATAAGATTGTGGAAGATACTCAAACATTTAGGAGAACGAAAGTCTTCGATCATTCATGTTTATTTTAGTAATTCCAGTGGCGTAACAATAGTATAAAAAGGATCTAAAAATAGACTAACTTTCCAAAATTCAACGATATAAATAAAACTGGCACGTTATAATATCATTCATTTATTGTTTTTAACAATTGATATTTGTAAACCTATTAGTAGATTAACACATTTATCATTAAAGGTCACTTCCTTGGTACACATGACAAACGGAAAAATATACGATCCACTAATTGGACAATGGATGTCACCGTTATGGGAGAACGTCCTCGATCGCGTAGCTACTCCTACTCATCTCCACTTGTATCGACTAAACGGTAACGATCCCATCAACACTAGACAAACACGCGATCCGCCCACAGGTAATTCAAAACATTCACAAAAACGTTTCGTAACTCTAACATTTGCAGATCATCTAAGTTGGCTGCACCATATGGGATACAACCTAAAAAGTCTCGCGCCCCAATTATTTCCAGACGATTTTCCCGGAGGCGCAATGCCACCAATTTTAACGAAACAACCAACGTTTTGGAGTCCGGCCAGGGATGCTTTGAGAACTCAACTAAGTTTACCAAGTGCCTCCGTGAACATACAATCAGGTTTTTTGGCGCACTTAAACAGCAGAAAAATGACTGAAGCGAATCGACTATCCGCTCCGCCTAAGTCAGCATTAAAAACGGACGTGATGGATTTAATACCAAAGAAAATTGGAGCCGCGTCAGATCCTCCTTTTGGTAAAGGAATTTTGATTTCGAGAACGCAACAAGGTCGTGCGATTGTTTCGAGTGTTCCAGCTGCGAACGCAATTTACAGAGACGTTTACACATCGGTATTTAACAGATCATTTCTTTTGCCCTTCTCTTTTGTCGTCCATAACGCTCAACAGGATGCCTTCTACTTCGTAAAAGAAGAAACGTGGAAGATCAACGACGATAAGGGACAGTTAAAGCGTCTTCAGGGACAAGTTAACGCTACTTTTCACGAAATTGCTAAAGAAAACGGAAGCGGCACTAACTATTTTGATGTTAAAATTCACGGGATGAACGCTGTTGTTAATTTACGGTACGGTACCAACTTGGAAAAGGAAAGACAGCGATTGCTTCATCACGCGAAATTATCCGCAATCCGTAAAGCTTGGCACAAGGAAAAGGAAATGTTAAAAAATGGTTTCTTCGGTAGTATAGATTGGTCAACTAACGAAGTAGAGGAAATTATGAAATTAGGTTACGCCTCCATGTACGAAGGGGAATACGTTCACGATGTTCAGGTGTATCCGGAACTGGCGGAGGATCCATACAACATTAGATTTTTGAAGAAACAAAGTGATTCGTCGAAAAAACGTCGAAAGAAAAGAGAAACGAAAAAAGTGTGTCAGCATCGCTGGTGGTTGACATGGAGTAAATACGTCTGCTAGTGTATCAAACTTTGAAAGACTTACTAACTTATATTGAAGAAGAAACTATTTTCAATTAACTAAGTGTGATGTACCAAGAATAAGCTTATTTAAACTATGAGACATTTTATACAAAATACCAAAGTCTATTTGTGTATTCAGAGATGCCAAAATGTATATTATTTATTTAATATGTTACCTACATGTATGTGATTTTTATCTGGTGCTGATGTTTAGCAAGTTTTTTACACGTAAGTTTTAAAATATTGACTGAATTATTAGTTTAAATATTAGCATCAGAGGTTCGTGTAAATATAAGCATCATTATTATTAGTCATTGAACGAGAAAAAGGGAAATAAATAATAGGAGCAACGATTCCTATACAACTAACAATAAATGAAAAATGAGAAAATTTGAACAGATAGAATGAGCGCCATATAGAAATATCAAAAAATTGTAAATATAGTCCAGTTATAAAATTTTTAATAATTTTAATTAACCGAACGAATTTATCCTAGATAGGCAATGAACAAAATTACTAATACATGTTGTGTTGCTTTACTTAAGATATCATTGTGACTGATCTATGTTTATATTAGAAATAATGCAGATTATCAGCTGTGTACCTTGCAAAAGTATAAGCCACGCCACATTTTGAAAGGGTTTATTTTTTACTACTCAGATGTTATATTTTTACCCGCCTGCATGTAGCAAATTTTGTGTGCTGTTGTTAAAAAAAAAGAGTATGTTCCACAATGTACTGATTTAATGTTATTGTGATTTATCTATTCTATGTTAATCACTCATTTTTGTATTTGCTAAAAATATTTGTAATTTCTAAATAACCGATGATATTTTGGTTCGAGTTTTATTGAATTGCATTTTCATAGTAAATTACCTAGAAGTTAGTAACTACTAATTTGCTACATTTGATAATATTTATTCGTTTATTAAATTCTGACAAGTATTATAAATGTTTTCAAAGTAAAGAACTTGTTTTTTAAATAATTTTTTTATTTATACTACACCCTACTTTCACGAATATCTGAATAATTCTAAAAGTAAATATTATTTGTTATGCTAAAATACTTTTAAAATAAGTTATACACAATTTAAATAAGCGTTTACCGCAGAACTCCACATCGCCCAATTAATTGAAAATAAAATTTCGTTTTAGAAAAAAAATGGTTCAAACAAAAGCTATAGACAATAGAATTTCCAACAACTATTCTCCCGCAACTTTTTTTTGTAAAATTGCTATTGGTGGAGACATTGGTATAACAATTATTGTCACGTGACTTTTATTTGAAACAAAATTGTGTAAAATAAATGTTTTTCTAAATATTTAAAAATTCAAAAATCTGTTTAGGTTAACGCCCTTTTCGATACATATTTTATGCCCAAAATATAATCAAATCTGCAGAATTATAAATAAGGTCCATGTACAAGATTTCATAAAAATCGAATGGGTGGTTTTCTTGATAACTTGATTACATACGGACCGACGGCCGACATAAAACTTCTTATTTAGATTACTTATAAAATTAACAACAAAAAATACTTAAATTTTGCAGATGAAGTATGTCCCTACCTCAAAACTGTACAAGAGTCCTGTATCATGAATAGTTTAAACAGTTTGATTTTTTTATCTTTGCAGATTTATCTCAATATACAACGTCTTAATAATTTACCTTTTCTTATGCGTAGTAAATAAAAATAGATGCTAAGCTACCAGTCATACCTAATAAAATATTTATAGTTGTAGAGAAAAAAGTTTTTAATGAGAAAAACGTAGTTAAAAAGAACAAAATCTTGAGTATAAAATCGGGAAAAAAAAATTTATTCCCGATTTGAATAAAAATTGGTGAATAGACTAACATTAAGAGGTGGAATACAAAAAAAATCATCAGTTGCCATCTTAATAATTCTGTGGAACCATTACGCCGATTTAGAGAGAGAGAAAAATGGTTCTAATGGGAAAAACATTGTTTATACAGCAATTTTGAGAAATCCATAAAAACGGTATTCATTACAGTGTTCTACGCGTTGATGTACATTGTATTATGTTAAAAAACGACACAAAATTTTTGTCATTTTTGACTTTGGATATAAAATCGGGAAAAAAATTTTATTCCCGATTTGAATAAAAATTGGTGAATAGACTAATATTAAGGTGTAGAATGCAGAAATACTATAAGGGGGTAAGTGTCCCGGGCCCATGGGTCAAAGGGCCCAAACCATGCACTCTTATTGTAACTTGGACTAAATGAAAATTGCAATTTTTTAATAATACCTAATTTGAAAAAAAAACCATAGGTACAATATGGAAAATATGTTCAAATGAACACAGAACGACAGAAACACTAGAGTTTGTGCATTGATTATAAAATGTTTGTGTTTGTATGGAAATCTCAGATTTGAAATCCGAGAATTATAAACAATGCACCCTCATAAGATGAATTCTCGGATTTTGCTTGCTTGAAGGTTTTTTCGTCCAGTCAGTCAGTTTGTTACGGAGTTTTCATAATAATGGTTAAAAATCGAGTTCAAAACACTAATTTCGCCTGTTGGATTTTAAGACTAGTAAAAATTCGGCTGATCCTAACTCTTTAATTAATTGCGTTAGTAGTGCCATTGGTAGTGCTTTGTATTTACGTGTTTACGACAAAGTAATTATTAATATTAGTTACAATAATTTTAATTAGTGTTTTAGTCCGTAGTGAACAATACTATCGTGATTGTGTACTTGAGCAGCTATTCTTATTTATCATAAAAGGTAACATTTTTTGAAAAATTTTTTTACTATCATACAATTTTTCTTCTGTGTAGTTGCTAAAGACAATACAGTACATCACACAATAGAATACAAACATTAACAATACATATTGTCATTATGAATAAACAAGCTAGCCGAATAAATTACTTAAAGTGAGTGGTTATTTTTAAAATCTGCTCAGCACCAGCAGCGTAGCTAAGGTACCCGCGCCCTGCGATGCGGGGGAGGCCCGTAAAATGGGGCCCTTGTGCTTAAAAGCCGAAATATTTTACGTTAGTATCATATTAAATCGGAAAATTAATAAAAATATTAATATGTGTTCAGTAAAAAAAATATGTATTGTGTAAAGATTTATAAAGAAAGCAGAATCAGTCAACGGTTTTCATGAAAAGGTCCTAACTACCACCGTAAACTAATTTACGCTACCGTTGGTTGACCAAAAAATCAATATGTGCATTAGAAAGTATTAATCATGCTATTCTTAAGCCGGATCCACACTATGTAACAAAATAGGTTACATAACAAAGTTTTATAACTTGTTAGAGAAATTCAAGTAAAAATGTTATAAATAACAATGTTATTCAACAATTTTCTTGTTATATAACAGGTTTTATGTTATCCATCAACTGTCGGTAAAGATCAAACAAAGTTATAAAACTTTGTTGTATAACACGCCGTGCGTGTCCCCTTGTTATTAAACATTTACTGCAACACCAGCGCAGCGCAGCGGTTTAATTCAGTATTGCCGGAACTCCACAAGTGGATGGTCGAAGAACTTACCACTCATTTAATTGAGTTATTTCGTGAACATCGAGTATTATGGGATCCTACCTTCATGGATTTCAAAACAGAATAAAAACACGACGCATGGCTGAACTAGGTGCAGGGTGAAAACAGATTCAAGTGAAGTTGAAAAAAAATGCGTAAGCTTATTGGGCAGTTCCAGCGGGAGTTGAAAAAGGGAAGAGTGGCGATGGAGCTGATGCAACATATAAAACAAAGTGGATATTTTTTCAAAATGCTTTTATTTTTAAAAGACAAAATGAACCACGGCATTCTATTGAAGGTGGTCTATCTC
Organism: Abscondita cerata; assembly: GCA_030710515.1. Taxonomy (NCBI): domain Eukaryota; kingdom Metazoa; phylum Arthropoda; class Insecta; order Coleoptera; family Lampyridae; genus Abscondita; species Abscondita cerata. The sequence continues at coordinate 12,278 of JALBCR010000865.1, read as the reverse complement.
CCGAAGAAGTACACAAGATACTAGTGACAACAAAACAGCACAGGTAAGTACCCAACATTTTAAAATATACAGTAGAACCTCATTATAACGGACTAATGGGGGCTAAGGGTAGTGCGTTGTAATGAAAGTACTGCATTCTCACTAAAAATTAATTTTTTAACTGTCCGTTATAATGAAGTTCTACTGTAATTTAAAATTTAATTTACTAATTTAATTTTAAAGAGAAATAATTTTAAATGTCAGAAATTTTAAATTTATTAATTATTAATAAACAATATGATGTCAGTAATTATTCTGCCACGACACTTTACCTTCCTCACTGGTAAAACAAAGAAATTCTTCTCGTATTTCCTTGCCTAGCACACGGGTTTTCTAGGAATCCTTTTGAGTCTTAGCAAAACATCATTTGGCTGATCTTCGACTCTCCATCTACCGGGTATTAGTTCCCTGGTAAACGTGTCTTCTGAATCAAATGTACCTGGTGGACAGTAGGATGAAGATGACTGACCTTTCCTAAGAAAATTGTGTAGATAACAGCATCCTAAAACTATCTTTTCTGCTCTTTCGGGCTCCAAGAAGCATTGGTTTTCGTAACACCCTGAATACGACAGATAAAATTCCAAATGAGTTTTCGACTACACGCCTAGCTCTAGCATGCCTGTAATTGTAAATTCGCTGCTGTGAACCTTTCTGTTGAATGCCTGGGAAGGGTATCATAATATGTGGTTGCAAAGCAAATGCCTCATCACCTAGAAATACGAACGGTGAAGGTGATGTTCTTCCCGGTAATACTTTCATTGGGGGAGATTCAAGGAGACGTTTCAAGTAGCTGTTTAAATGTTGTGTTAGCATTACTCCGCCATCTGACAAACGTCCTGGCAACCTACATTTACAAAGGTAAAGCATAGTCAGCGTCAACTATAGCTAAAAGCACTATGCTGAAAAATCCCTTGTAGTTGAAATAGTCGCTTCCAGTGTTCATTGGAGCTTGTAAACATATATGTTTTCCATCCATACTACCACAACAGTGAGGGTAATTCCACTTCTGGTTAAAATCGTCTGCAATCTGTGCCATTCTTCTTGATATTTAGGCACCTAAAAGAAAATAATAGTTTTATTTTTTGTCTTGCAGGAAGAAGGGCAAGCACGTCACATGCAGAAATGCAAGTGATACAGAAAAATGTCATGAAAAGAAAATAAAACAATTGCAACTGTTCCTACCAGAAAAGGTCCCAAGGAGATTGGATGCGATGTCTGAGAAGCTTATGCGACATGAAACAACTGTCAAGTAACATGAGAAAACGAGATCACTTCGATGTGTATGGTGAATGTAGCCGGGATGTTGCGGAATCTCAAAAGCAAGTCGATTCTAGCCCGCCAATATGAAATAAATAATGCTCTCTATCGAGCGGGTGTCAGACATATCTGCAAATACACCTGGTCACCCACTACTCCGGCGTCGGATGCACCTGCATCTCTCCATTTTCACAAAGTAGAACAGACACTGACAGTGAATCGTACAGCCCGGGTCATCTACTATGCCGTCCGCTACAGAAGATATGAGTGAGAATGACTTACAATTATTCTTAATTTATAAATGTCCTGATTTTTTTTCCGTTATTATTTTCTATTAATCTTTTCTATTATATTCTTTATATATTATTATACATTTTTCTAGGTTTTGTATTAATAAAGGGGTTTAGAAAAAGTCTAGTATTACTTTGATTTTGTCCCTTAACGTCGATGGGGTCCACCTTCTGGCACATATTCAAAATACTCTGCTTAGAAATTTGAATAATAGCTTAAACTTTGGTAGGATCTCCACTTGCTGGTCTCAACGTAACCGCCATCTTCTTTTACGGTATTGCATCTCGAAAGGTTGTGTCTTTTTGCCTATTTTATGGCCAATTTCATTTATAAGATAATCAAAATCAGAACTGGTCATCCTGAGGAGTTTTTAAAACTACCGTCACATTTATGTCTCCCTGTCATGGGTCAATGTCATCCATTGTTAAATCCTGTAAAAGAGTTGTTCCACTGTATGTTCCTCGAGCTCTTAACGATGGCCGCACCCAAAATCTTCGTTTTATTTACCGCCGCCTACATAACATCACGCAAGTTGCTGCTGCCAAATCACATCCTCTACGTTTGAGGTCATTTTAATAAATACTAAATTCAAATAACAGCTCCCACTAATCATTCTGTTTTGTTACATAGTCTGGATGTCCGCTATTTTATAACCAAGTTACAAAATAAAGTTGGACAACAAATTTGTTACAAACTTGTTATATAACTTGTTTTTGTTACATAGTCTGGACCCGGCTTTACAAACACTTTTAAAGAATATGTTATTGAAAGAATTAAGTCCAAACAAACTTTAACAATATAAAATGAATTAAACTAATCACCTATAAGTACAATAACAAATTCAGAAATTAATTCGTGAAAAAGAGGAAAAACAAAAAACTACAGCTAGTACTTTTAAAGTTGTGCAGCTCTCCAGATACTGTAGGTCAGAAAGATGAACCTAGACCTGGAACCTCTACAGACTATAGTGACGGACGGGCGGAATACAACAAGGTGAAATTAGTGTTAGTGTTAGTGATATGGCTGAAGTAACGAAACGCACGCAGTTTCTTTGACAACCGATAGTCCCGTCTCCTCTTGTTAGAAAACACTGATAGGCATTGTTTTCTGAGATTTTAGATGAACACACCAAATTGTTAATAATCAATTCTCCATCTTCTAGGCCAGTAGGACCTTTTCCAAGAGCGAAAAACTAAAAGGTCATTTAGTACTGATTATTATAAAACAAAACTTAAGAGCGGACAGACTATTGATAGGCATGGTTGTGCTACTCAGTTTTAAAAATGCGTCTACGTGAACCATGTGGCTTTTCAGCAACAAGACGGCGCCTCCATCCCTGGGCATGGGACAATTAATGACGGCAGGATGGCAAAAATTAAGGCACATGAAATGGCAACTTTAAGTCTTGTGTTACATATGGGATTGGAAAAAGTAACACGTTCTTACTTTACTAGAAAAGGGCGCACTAATGGAAAAATACGAAGGTATTGTGTCCCACTTAGCGTTGTGTATTTGCCTTTCCGTGGTCATCGTGAATTGTTTCTGTTTCAACCGAATTGGTACAGAATCACTACATCTAATTTTCTTAATCTAATAGCATTATTAGCAAATATGCCTCTACTAGAAAAACATTTAAAAATGACAAAAGTAGGACAAGTATTTGAGTCCACAATTCAAAATGAATTAATAGAATTACTATCAAACACTGTATTAAGAGAACTTGTCAAAGAATAAACAACGCCCCATTCTTTTCTATAATACTAGATACAACGCAAGATATTAGTAAAAAAATCAATTGAGCATTATAATCAGATATGTTAAAATTTATTTCAGACAAGGCAGACAGAAAGACTAGGACTATTGAAGTGAAAGAATCATTTTTGGGTTTTGTTGAAGTGGCAAGTCAAACTGGAGATGCATTAGGAAAACAAGTTAGTACCATTTTGACTACTTTAGGGTTAGACATAACAAATGTCGCGGACAGGGCTATGATGGAGCAGCGAACATGAGCGGTAAATACAAAGGTGTCCAAGCGAAGATCAAAGAGAAAGGTACCGACGGCTGAATACATACATTGTTCCGCTCATAATCTCAACTTGGTACTAAATGATTCCGTCCAGAATATCCCAGAGATACGAAACTTTTATGATACTATTCAGGCAATTTATGTGTTTTTTTCAGTGAAAGTTTACCTCGCTGGCAAAAATTAAATACAATTTTGGAAGAAAGCGATTCAATAAAAACAACCTTAAAGTCACTATGTCCCACCAGATGGTCATCACGATTTGACAGCTTACTGTCAGTAAGAAAAATTTTAAATCCGTTCTGAAATGTTTGTCAGTTATTATTCTTTTAAATAACAAGCCTTCAGAAAGAACAGAAGCTATGGCATTGAAATCTAAAATGGAATCATTTGAATTTGTATTTATACTTGTTTTCAAAGTAAAATTTTGGAATATACAAATATAGTATCTAAATTATTACAAAATATTCATTTCGATTTACACAGGGCTCATAATCTTCTTCAGAAAATAAGAAGCCACTTTCTAGAATTGCGAGACAACTTTCACTTAGTTTTATTAGAAGCTACTGACATTGCACGCACTTGGAGCATAACACCAAAGTTTGTTCAAAAAGGCCACGACAAGCGAAAAAGTTTTTTGATAATTTGGCTGCCGATGAATCGATTTCTGATCCGGTTCGTAGATTCAAAATTACCATCTATAAAGCCTGTTTAGATGTGGTCACGAACCAGATCATAACGAGATTTGATAGCATGGAAACTGTAGTTGATTTGTTTTCATTTTTGGGTCCCGAACTTCTCTTTAAATTTACTTATGAAGAATTAGATAACAAAGCAAGTAACTTAGTACTAAATATTTCGCCGATTTATCACCGTCTCTTTCTCATCAATTAGATTCATTTAAATTAATAATGGAAGACGAAATTAAAAAGAAAAACAATTAAGGAAGTTGCAGAGTTATTGATAGTTGACAATTACTTTTTAGCTAGCAGTTTTCCAGATGTTTTTACAGCTTATCAATTATACTTGACACTGCCTGTGACAACAGCTTCTGCTGAAAGGTCATTTTCAAAACTTAAAATAATTAAATCTTATTTGCGCAGTTCTATGTCCCAAAGCAGATTAAGCTCTTTGGCTGTGTTGAGTATCGAAAACGAGAAAAGTCGACAAATAAACATTGATGGTGTTGTTGAGAAGTTCGTATCTATTAAACATCGTAGGCCGGCAGATTTACTATGAATTCTAAGTGGTTTACTCTTAGTTACCACGTAAAACAATATACATGTATAATGCTGATTGTGTGTTTACTTCAATTGATTGATTTTGTAAAAAATGTCTTATAAATACAAAGCGGTTTTGTTTTTTATTAATTACAAATTATGGCAAATTATTAATTTTTAATGATTATTTTCCTTTGTGAAAATTTAAGTATTCATACTATATGTACGTACTTCCAAATGAATAGTATATTAATGCAGCAAAAAGGGCCCAAACAAAATTTTGCAGGGGGGGCCTCAAAACCTTAGTTACGCCACTGCTCAGCACTATCAGTTGTCATTGGGTGTAATATGTGATTCCCATGAATCAAACGAAGAAGGACAGGGGTCGTTTGATAATTCTAATGATGATCCTCGTCGACAGGAACTTCAGGAAGCTACTCCTTCTTCTTCTACGTTCATTAGTTCTATTGAAAAAAATTGCGGAATTTGTTGAAACTAAAAAAGTTAATATCTAAACAAACAGTTCCCAACGGACTTTGCCAATTATAAATTATTAACAAGCAAAGACAATCATTTCATTGTGAAATTGCTCCGTGTCGACTTGATGGTCCCTTCCGAAAACACTAATGGGCGTTGTTTTGCATCAGTTTATTACTTTGTAACAACTAAATCAGGATTAAACATTAGAAGATCATGGTTGTGTTACTCTCCAACAATCGACAAATTTTATTGTCAACCATGCTGCCTTTTTGGCGACAGAAATTTTTGACATCAGAAATGGTCAGTAACGGGTTTTTGCGACTGGAAACATACAGGACGTGGAAATAAAAGACGTGATAAATCAAAATCTCATGAAAAAGCTTCCTTGCTTGTTTCGCTTATAGCAGAAAAAATTAAATGTGATATGAAGATATCCGAAAGGCACCTTTTTTTCTATATTACTGATTCAACCTAGGATATATCAAAAATTGATCAGCAAAGTCATGTGTACCGCTACGTTAATATTGAGTGTGACAAAAATGAAGTACCTATAAATATATCAATTCATGAAAGCTTTGTTGGGTTCGAATAAATGCAAGGTCGAAGTAGTGGAAAAATGGAAGAAGTTTACACAAATTTTGAACAAAATAAGGTTGATATAAACAAACTCAGAGGCATTGGATTTGATGGTGCAGCTAACATGAGTTGCTTATTATGAGCTTCAAGCTCGAATAAAACATGTCCAACCTCTGGCTACATATGTCAAATTACAGAGAATCTGTATGTGTTCTTTGGCAATAGTATTAGAGATGGTCACATTAAAATCTACGTCTTCTGTTAATCTATTTATAAAAAAATTGTGCTCGATCGTTGGTCAATCGCGAACAGTTGCTTCTCGGCGCTGAATCTATTTACCCACACATCATGAAAGATACGTAATCTTGCAGGACGTAATGAAAAAGAATAAAATGAGGTAACTGCACTTCAAAATTATTTTCAAAGTTTTGACATAATAATAATTATAGTATTTGTAGTAGTGTTATCAGACACAAAAAAAATAATTTTGAAACACAAATTTTTTATGGTACTCTTGCCATTGTAGATTCTCCAAATTAAAACACGCTTTAACGGTTTATATGAAATTTTGAATTTGTTTCCACCAATTATGCCAAAAAATATTTTCTCAGTTACAGTTACAATCTGCTGCTTTTAATATTGTTCAAAAATATAGGAAAGATCTTCCGTTAGACTTAGTCAATGAAATTCTGCAATTAAAAGCTGATTTTTCAAAATAAATTATCGGAACTCAAATCTATAGATAATTTAAGTAAATTTTTAATAATTAAAAACCATCTACTCGCATCAAATTTTTTGAATGATTGTACAGCTTGCATTCTTTTTTTAACCATATCCGTTACTGTAGCGTCCGTAGAAAGATCATTTTCTAAATTAAAATTAATTACTTCAGTTATACCTTCGTATCACGATGTCGCAGTACCGGTTATCAAGTTTGGCAATAATCGCAACTGATACAAGTAGAGTCAAAAATCTCAATAGATTGACTATTGTTACGGCCCTTGCAAACAAAAAATGAAGAAGATACCTATAATTATGTATTTACTTTGTTTTACAGTTCTTTTTGTATTCATATCGTAAACACCTGATAAACAATAATAATCATTGTACATATTATAAAATAATATAATAGACTTATGCAATAATTTAAACTGTCTTTGTCATACCTATTGAAAAGGGTAAGCGTGAGGGGCCCTCTAACCTTTGGGTGCCCGGGCCCTCAATTTTAAGTTACGCCACTGATCAGTTGCTATCTTAATAATACTGTGGAACCATTACGCCGAATTATAATTGTAGCGAAAAAAGTTTCTAATGAGAAAAACGTAGTTTAAGCAGCAATTTTAAAAAATCCGAAGAAACGGTTTGTACTACCGTGTTCTACGCATTGATTTACATAATATTATGTTTAAAAAAACCATACAAAAATTTTTGTCAATTTTTGTCAAAAGATTAAAGTCTTGGGTATAAAATCTGGGAAAAAAATTTTGCTTTCGATTTGACTAAAATTGGTGAAAAGACTAATATTAAGGTGTAGAATACAGAAATACCAACAGTTGTCATCAAAATATTACTGTAAAATTATTGCCCACGTTTAGAGTTTTTGGGAAAAAAGCTTCAAATGGGAAAAAGTAATTTAAGCAGCAATTTTGAAAAATCCGAAGAAACGGTTTGTACTACCGTGTTCTACGCATTGATTTACATAATATTATGTTTAAAAACCACACAAAATTTTTGTCAATTTTTGTCAAAAGACCAAAGACTATAGTCTTGGTATAAAATCGGGGAAAAAAATTTTGCTTTCAATTTGACTAAAAATTGGTTGAAAAGACTAATATTAAGGTGTAGAATACAGAAATACCATCAGTTGTCATCAAAATATTACTGTAAAATTATTGCCCACGTTTAGAGTTTTTGGGAAAAAAAGCTTCAAATGGGAAAAAGTAGTTTAAGACAAAAGAGATTTGTACACCTTCTACGCATGATTTACAATATTTTAAAAACAAAATCAGATTGAAAAAAATAGTGAGAAAAGAAATAAAGTTGAAAAATAAAAAGCCCACGTTAGAGTTGGGAAAAAAAAAAAAGTAGTTTAACAGCAATTTTGAAAAACCAAAAAACGGTTTGTACTACCGTGTTCTACGCATTGATTTACATAATATTATGTTAAAAAACCACACAAAATTTTTGTCAATTTTTGTCAAAAGACCAAAGACTATAGTCTTGGGTATAAAATCGGAGAAAAAAAATTTTGTTTTCGATTTGACTAAAAATTGGTGAAAAGACTAATATTAAGGTGTAGAATACAGAAATACCATCAGTTGTCATCAAAATATTACTGTAAAATTATTGCCCACGTTTAGAGTTTTTGGGAAAAAAGCTTCAAATGGGAAAAAGTAGTTTAAGCAGCAATTTTGAAAAATCCGAAGAAACGGTTTGTACTACCGTGTTCTACGCATTGATTTACATAATATTATGTTTAAAAAACCACACAAAAATTTTGTCAATTTTTGTCAAAAGACCAAAGACTATAGTCTTGGGTATAAAATCGGGAAAAAAATTTTGTTTTCGATTTGACTAAAAATTGGTGAAAAGACTAATATTAAGGTGTAGAATACAGAAATACCATCAGTTGTCATCAAAATATTACTGTAAAATTATTGCCCACGTTTAGAGTTTTTGGGAAAAAAAGCTTCAAATGGGAAAAAGTAGTTTAAGCAGCAATTTTGAAAAATCCGAAGAAACGGTTTGTACTACCGTGTTCTACGCATTGATTTACATAATATTATGTTAAAAAACCACACAAAAATTTTTGTCAATTTTTGTCAAAAGACCAAAGACTATAGTCTTGGGTATAAAATCGGGAAAAAAATTTTGCTTTTGATTTGACTAAAAATTGGTGAAAAGACTAATATTAAGGTGTAGAATACAGAAATACCATCAGTTGTCATCAAAATATTACTGTAAAATTATTGCCCACGTTTAGAGTTTTGGGAAAAAAGCTTCAAATGGGAAAAAGTAGTTTAAGCAGCAATTTTGAAAAATCCGAAGAAACGGTTTGTACTACCGTGTTCTACGCATTGATTTACATAATATTATGTTAAAAAGCCACACAAAATTTTTGTCAATTTTTGTCAAAAGACCAAAGACTATAGTCTTGGGTATAAAATCGGGGAAAAAAATTTTGCTTTCGATTTGACTAAAATTGGTGAAAAGACTAATATTAAGGTGTAGAATACAGAAATACCATCAGTTGTCATCAAAATATTACTGTAAAATTATTGCCCACGTTTAGAGTTTTTGGGAAAAAAGCTTCAAATGGGAAAAAATAGTTTAAGCAGCAATTTTGAAAAATCCGAAGAAACGGTTTGTACTACCGTGTTCTACGCATTGATTTACATAATATTATGTTAAAAACCACACAAAATTTTTGTCAATTTTTGTCAAAAGACCAAAGACTATAGTCTTGGGTATAAAATCGGGGAAAAAAAATTTTGCTTTCGATTTGACTAAAAATTGGTGAAAAGACTAATATTAAGGTGTAGAATACAGAAATACCATCAGTTGTCATCAAAATATTACTGTAAAATTATTGCCCACGTTTAGAGATTTTGGGAAAAAAGCTTCAAATGGGAAAAAGTATTTTAAGCAGCAATTTTGAAAAATCCAAAGAAACGGTTTGTACTACCGTGTTCTACGCATTGATTTACATAATATTATGTTAAAAAGCCACACTAAAATTTTTGTCAATTTTTGTCAAAAGACCAAAGACTATAGTCTTGGGTATAAAATCGGGGAAAAAAATTTTGTTTTCGATTTGACTAAAAATTGGTGAAAAGACTAATATTAAGGTGTAGAATACAGAAATACCATCAGTTGTCATCAAAATATTACTGTAAAATTATTGCCCACGTTTAGAGTTTTGGGAAAAAAACTTCAAATGGGAAAAAGTAGTTTAAGCAGCAATTTTAAAAAATCCGAAGAAACGGTTTGTACTACCGTGTTCTACGCATTGATTTACATAATATTATGTTAAAAAACCACACAAAATTTTTGTCAATTTTTGTCAAAAGACCAAAGACTATAGTCTTGGGTATAAAATCGGGGAAAAAAAATTTGCTTTCGATTTGACTAAAAATTGGTGAAAAGACTAATATTAAGGTGTAGAATACAGAAATACCATCAGTTGTCATCAAAATATTACTGTAAAATTATTGCCCACGTTTAGAGTTTTGGGAAAAAAGCTTCAAATGGGAAAAAGTAGTTTAAGCAGCAATTTTGAAAAATCCGAAGAAACGGTTTGTACTACCGTGTTCTACGCATTGATTTACATAATATTATGTTAAAAAGCCACACAAAATTTTTGTCAATTTTTGTCAAAAGACCAAAGACTATAGTCTTGGGTATAAAATCGGGGAAAAAAATTTTGCTTTCGATTTGACTAAAAATTGGTGAAAAGACTAATATTAAGGTGTAGAATACAGAAATACCATCAGTTGTCATCAAAATATTACTGTAAACTTATTGCCCACGTTTAGAGTTTTTGGGAAAAAACTTCAAATGGGAAAAGTAGTTTAAGCAGCAATTTTGAAAAATCCGAAGAAACGGTTTGTACTACCGTGTTCTACGCATTGATTTACATAATATTATGTTAAAAAACCACACAAAATTTTTGTCAATTTTTGTCAAAAGACCAAAGACTATAGTCTTGGGTATAAAATCGGGGAAAAAAATTTTGCTTTCGATTTGACTAAAAATTGGTGAAAAGACTAATATTAAGGTGTAGAATACAGAAATACCATCAGTTGTCATCAAAATATTACTGTAAAATTATTGCCCACGTTTAGAGTTTTTGGGAAAAAAAACTTCAAATGGGAAAAAGTAGTTTAAGCAGCAATTTTGAAAAATCCGAAGAAACGGTTTGTACTACCGTGTTCTACGCATTGATTTACATAATATTATGTTAAAAAACCACACAAAAATTTTTGTCAATTTTTGTCAAAAGACCAAAGACTATAGTCTTGGGTATAAAATCAGGGAAAAAAAAATTTGCTTTCGATTTGACTAAAAATTGGTGAAAAGACTAATATTAAGGTGTAGAATACAGAAATACCATCAGTTGTCATCAAAATATTACTGTAAAATTATTGCCCACGTTTAGAGTTTTTGGGAAAAAACTTCAAATGGGAAAAAGTAGTTTAAGCAGCTATTTTGAAAAATCCGAAGAAACGGTTTGTACTAAAAAACAAACAGAAAAAAAAAAAAACAAAAAAAAAAAAAACAAAAACAAGGAAAAAAAACAACACACACAAAAAAAAACCGTGTTCTACGCATTGATTTACATAATATTATGTTAAAAAACCACACAAAATTTTTGTCAATTTTGTCAAAAGACCAAAGACTATAGTCTTGGGTATAAAATCGGGGAAAAAAATTTTGCTTTCGATTTGACTAAAAATTGGTGAAAAGACTAATATTAAGGTGTAGAATACAGAAATACCATCAGTTGTCATCAAAATATTACTGTAAAATTATTGCCCACGTTTAGAGTTTTTGGGAAAAAAACTTCAAATGGGAAAAAGTAGTTTAAGCAGCTATTTTTAAAAATCAGAAGAAACGGTTTGTACTACCGTGTTCTACGCATTGATTTACATAATATTATGTTAAAAAACCACACACAAATTTTTGTCAATTTTTGTCAAAAGACCAAAGACTATAGTCTTGGGTATAAAATCAGGGGAAAAAAATTTGCTTTCGATTTGACTAAAAATTGGTGAAAAGACTAATATTAAGGTGTAGAATACAGAAATACCATCAGTTGTCATCAAAATATTACTGTAAAATTATTGCCCACGTTTAGAGTTTTTGGGAAAAAAGCTTCAAATGGGAAAAGTAGTTTAAGCAGCAATTTTGAAAAATCCGAAGAAACGGTTTGTACTACCGTGTTCTACGCATTGATTTACATAATATTATGTTAAAAAGCCACACAAAATTTTTGTCAATTTTTGTCAAAAGACCAAAGACTATAGTCTTGGGTATAAAATCGGGAAAAAAATTTTGCTTTCGATTTGACTAAAAATTGGTGAAAAGACTAATATTAAGGTGTAGAATACAGAAATACCATCAGTTGTCATCAAAATATTACTGTAAAATTATTGCCCACGTTTAGAGTTTTTGGGAAAAAAAAGCTTCAAATGGGAAAAAGTAGTTTAAGCAGCTATTTTGAAAATCCGAAGAAACGGTTTGTACTACCGTGTTCTACGCATTGATTTACATAATATTATGTTAAAAAGCCACACACAAATTTTTGTCAATTTTTGTCAAAAGACCAAAGTATAGTCTTGGGTATAAAATCGGGGAAAAAAAATTTTGCTTTCGATTTGACTAAAAATTAA
>JALBCR010000864.1:347500-491344 GCA_030710515.1 Abscondita cerata | reverse complement strand
TTTCATTATTAAGATAATCATCAAGTCACAATACAATGAGGCAGACTACAAAAGAAATGTTAATAAAATTGTGTATTGTAATAACAATAAACAGTAACATAATAATTAATAATTAACTTAGATAACAAAGTTATCTTCAGCTCTTTCTACGACAATGAGTTCTTCAAAATTTGAAAGTACGTTGTTAATAACAATAAGTAGTTGACAAATCTTTGTATTGTACCAACAGGAAGTAACTGAATTTAAAAAAAACATAAAAATCGTAATTTAAGAACTTTCTGAAAATGATAATTTTAATAAAATAAATGGTTAATTAACCTCCGCGTATTCAAAAATGTATGTTCTTCTTTAAAACAACTTTTAAGCTGTGCGTTATTTGTCTAAATCATTTTTAATATTAAAAAAAGTTTGACAAAAACAAAAATAATCTAACCTTAAAACTGTCAAAACTTTCTATCTTACTATTTTCGTTATTTATTTGCATTTTAAAGCAACTTTTAAGTTGTGCGTTATTTGTCTAAATCATTTTTTAATATTAAAAAAAGTTTGACAAAAACAAAAATAATCTAACCTTAAAACTGTCAAAACTTTCTATCTTACTATTTTCGTTATTTATTTGCATTTTAAAGCAAGAGCCACTAGTGTTCTTAAGCGAAACATCGCAAAAAATGACATACGAATTAACAATAAAAAATCATGGATATATAGAATTATTTGTAATGATTAAAATTTAGCATATTTTGGGCAAACCAGAAGACCAACTGTAACTAGATTCAAAGAGCACATGGCTCATTTTAAGTACAACAGACAATCTTGTGTTGTCCATCATATGCTAAATAATTAACGTAGTATAGATTATAACAGCTTAGAAATAGTTAAACATTATATACAGAGTCATTGATAGTCAATGGTAGATTAGACGTTTATAAAAAGCGAAGCATAGGAGTAATTTGAAAATTTGGTTACTGCCATGAATTGACACAATCTATATTTCAAAAATGTTTTTATTTTGGTGGTGTTGCCCCTTCTACTCAAACGTAGTAACAACTTAGTAATTTTTAATAAAACACCCTGTATATTATTTAATTTTTAAAATTGGAATTTCTTACTGATAATTTTTTCTGAATAGTTCTCTATACCTATCTACACCGGTTTTCAAAATAATAATTATTTTAGGTTATTTTCTTTCAAAATATGATCCCACCAAAATTTAAATTTAGCAGCTATTTGAACCCATATAAGCCTGAAATTTTAGATGCAATTTGCAAAAGCTTCGTTTTAACAGCTATCTAAATAATATAGTTATTTTCCTAACAAGTGTCGAAAGTAGCAAATATCGTGCGAATGTTGATAGCTAAACGAGTGTTTCAATTAAATTATTAATTATATAAATGTGTTTTTTCCTTTAGTACTATAATAATTAATATTAATAATTCAAAATAAAAAAAATGGTTTAAAATCGGTTGATTGAAGAAGCGTTTATCGATTGCACAAAAATATCCTTTTCTATTTTTAGAAACAACACTACTTAAATATTTCAAAGCGTCATTGGAACAACATTCTAATAATCTTTAATTTTATATAAAACAACGACATTCGTAAAACAATTACACCAAATTAACGTATTCAGTAGAGAAAAAATGCAATATTCTGAAACGCTTTTAACTCGGGAAATAAATTTAATATTCGATTTGCGTCAAAAAGGAAAAAATTAAAGTTTTATTTAAATTGGTTTTATTTAATAACGTGAAAGTTTACACATAGCAATGAAAAATTATTCATCCGTTGTAAAACGTGGTATGCTACATTACTCGTTTCTAAAATGCAAACTATATGTAAACACTGCACCAATATCCATCTATACCACTAACCCACTTGGTGAACTTACGAAGAGTTGCTGAAATCTTTTTCCGATCGATCGACATCTTAACGCCACCCCTAAAAATGTTTTTCGGAATAGACCGTTCCATAATAATCCCTTGCGTCTCGTTTTGGTTGTTATACAGATATTATTATTAGCATTTGTAGAACTTTCTTTAAGTACTTTTATTATAAACTCGGCATTTAAAATTTTGTTTAAGAAAAAACTTTTTAAATTAAATTTTTAGGGACCGAAAATAAGATAAATTATTATTACTCCGAAGCATAATCAATCAAAAGAAAACTTTTGTAAATCTTTTAATCTTTGCATTTAACAAATATACAGTTAAACAAAATTTTTGTCTGAATTCTCGTATCTTGTACACATCAGTTTTTGATGTTTACAAAAACGTCTGATACACACATTCATGTCAATTTATCAAAACATAATTTCAAATACCGTGTATCATAAATCACATTCTCTTATGCATTTACGTTACTGAAATAATTCATTTTTTTTATAAAATCTACGTTTTGCTGAATATGTATTAATACTCTGATTACTGAAATAACGTTCCCCATAAAAATTTTATTGAGTCTATAATACATCTAACTTTTGTTAAATTCTTTAATTTCTATTTTTACTAAAATATATTGCTATGAACCGAGTGGTGAATTGAAATTTATTACGTTTAATTGTATTTGTGTAACCACCCCAAAGTGTTAGCACAAATTTTATAAATCTTTATCGGTTTAATTAATTGTTTTGCTTTCTTTACCAGAAAATAAAAGTTTTGTTTTATCTAGCTGCTCGTTTACTTCTTTTTTTTAAATAATAACACTTGATCATGACACTCTAATTTATTTACCTAAAACAAAATCATGTCCAGTACAAACCTTTACAAAAAACAACGTTCAACGATCTCAAAAATGTAGGTCAACTAAATTTATATTGGCCGAACTTGACTTTAACACGGCCTTTAAATTTTATTTAACTTGTTTGCGCACCGAAAATGTCAAATATTAAACAAGTGTTTGTTCTTATCCGCAATCGCACCTAATTTTTAGTGCACAAAAGTGATTAACGAACAGGTTCGTTAGTAATTGAATTCCGCTACAATTGTGTTTATAATTTAATATTAGTTCTAACTTTGCCACATTGGGTAAGTCTTGTATCTTTTTGTCAGTTGCGTTGCTTCCCTATTTTGTCTCGTTCCAGGACTTTCAGACAATTTACTAGTTTTTGATTGGCTTTGTTAAATTGATAATTGCATCCAGCATGCTACTTTCACTGCACCAATGTTCCTTTGTTGGTAAGTTTTCAATTTTTAATTTCAATTAATTTTGATTCTTTAATTTCAGCTTTGTATTATTGTTATATTCGTCGTATTTAATAATAACTTGGTCGTTTTTCACTATTACATTCAATGTTTACATCTTATTGTTGTAACCTGACTTTTTATTCATCAGCTACCAATGTGTTATTCGAAGATTAAATTTTTGTTAAATTTTTTAATGCAAAGCGACGTGGTCTCTACTACTTCCATTATACGACTATTTTTAAAGGTTTTTCGTAGGTGCTGTTTATAATCTGTTATTAACGCTTCACGATTTATAATTAACGTTAAACGACTCAGATAATTACGCTAATTCTTTTGATATATGACTTATATGTCCATAACATTATAATTGCATTTTTTCAACATTTCTAATTTTTAAGTTATAATTTTCTAAATTTTTATTCGGCGCATAATTTTTCGTTAAAATTGAACTCAGGAATCAATTTTTTGAGTTGTCTAATTCTTTTATTTTATATTTTGTACAGGCTGCTTTTCTAAATAATTTTGAAATTTCAGAAATATAGTCATTTTTTTACGTGATGGGACTCTTTGTCATCATTATCACTGGATAACTTTCAAAGGATTAATGTTCCATGCTTACAACAGTAAACACTCGTTTATAAAAGTTTTGGGGACTAAAACCTGTACTAGAATTCATTTCATACTAATTTTTACATTTGTCAAAGAAGTCACTTGGACTCGGCTGGTAAATATAATTTTTATAGCTAATATTACAGTAAATTTCTTTCAGGGATGCACTAGATATGGTTTTTTTTGGACTCTGATGTTCTAATGCGTAATTAACTGGGAGTAATTGAATATGCAAATTTCTCATATCATTTTCTTCGTTTCATTAACATGAAATTACAACAGTGTTAAATTTTTGGACACTGTCCATAGCAATAGGCTTTCAATTTCAAAATTTAGTAATAAAACCCTCGGCTATAAGCTATCCCTCAAAGCAATAATTGGGGAAACTATTAAGAGATGAACAAAAACCCTCTGCTTGACTCAGTATTCTAAATTTGTCGTCACTTCTTAGACTATAGAGTATTGGGTTACAACGTAAATATATTTAAATTTTTACTTTTTTACTTACATAATTAATACTTTAATAATCTTAAAACAAACTGTTATTAAATGTCTTATAAAATTGTACAGTTACATGAATTAAAATTATAATTTTAAGGTTGGCTTTAATAATAATGTTTGTAAAGATTGCTACCAGATTATTGTAATAAATTATTTATATTTAACAAACAAACAGTAAATTTTCTGAAAGGTATGTATATTTTAACTTTACAAACTCAATAGGCGGGTAAAATCTTATGAATATTTAAAAGTAAAGTTTGCATATTACTTGATCTAAAAAATTCATTACACAAATAAAATATTTAATAAGAACGTAAATTAAATAATTCAACATTTTATTTATTTATAGAGCTTCAAATTTAGATTTAATTTTTAAAACTCATAATTTCAATTAATTTGTTTTTATATTTAGAATAAAAATTCTATTTTGCTGTTTGGTTAAAATTCACTCTCCTCACTCTCCACATATTTAAAATTTTTCAAAAAGCCGTAATTAATTGAACACATGATGTACTTTAAAGAATCTTGTTTTTTAATCTAAAGAGATGCTTAGTGCTTTAGAGTTCTAAGAAAACCAAATTTCAGTCACTTTGTAAGGCATAATTACAATGCGGTTTCCCCCACGATTCCCTATTTGCTACGCAAAAAGTATTATGTGACAAGAACCACCGACCTGACGGAAAGGTATAAAAACAAAATAATACAAGCTGTCAAAAATGTCAGTTTAAGAATGGGTATTTGTATATAAAAAAAAATTACTAAAATTGTTAATTTTGTAAATTTGGTTTAATTTTTTGAATACTTTTCTTTAGACCATTTAACTTTTCAAGTTAAAATAGAGATTGTATTGAGCACTTATTTTGTTGTTTTTGTTTAATTTGTTATTATTCATATTTTCCTTTTTCCGTTACTTAGTTCAAATCAAATCAAACTTTATTTGCTTGTTTTTAATAACAACTGACGGTTTACATCAAACTAAACTAATATACAGGCAATCTATTAATTGATTCTTTTATATTTTTCCTTTTTTTTCTAACTATCTTATTCTTTCTATAATCTCTTACATCTATTCTGTCCCTTTCCTTCTTCCACAAGTAGTGTTCTCCTCTCTCTTTTTCTCTTCTTAGCCCACCGCTTTCCTTTATTAGATGTTCTATATTTTCCCATCCTTTTCCGCAAATTCTGAACTTTTTTCTTTTTTTTTTCTCCAATATTTGTTCTCGTTCTCTTCATTTTCCATTCTAAATTCTGCTATTGTCTGCTTTTTTTTCTATCCTTTTTCTCCTACGTTAGGTATCTTAGAACTTCATCTACAATTAAATTGTTGTTATATCTTCTTTTCTTTATCCTGGCTCTTACTTCGTGTCTCTGGATATCCTTATCTCTAATACTACTTCTTCTTCCTTCTCATCTTAACCTTTTTATTTCCTCCTTTACATACTCTCCCTTTTACAATATGCCTTTTTGTTCTTTTCCTTGTGTTTTGCTCATTGCTTCTCTACCCGTTTTCAACATTCGTATTCCAGTTCGTTACCCTTTCTGTCCTCCATCTTCTTCTGAAATCTCAACACTATTTTTCCTGCCTGCATTTTTATCCCCTCTAGCTTTAACTTTTCTTCTATTATATACCGTTGTGTCTGCTTATCAAGTCCTTGCGCCCATTCCTTGTATTTCTCTTAAATTTTCTCTAATTCCTTCGGTTTTTTCCATCCCCAGATCTCTGCTCCTTACATCATCACGCTTCACCAAAACTGGTTTATAGAAATGTTCATAACAAAGTAAAATAACTCGGCAACGCTGCATTTAGACAATAAAACCGTGGAAACATTCTCGAACCTACTACAAGATGAATAAGATTAACTCAAAAAAATTTCAATTTCAAAAAATTGTAACAACCTGTATAACCAAAAAAAATTACTTTTAACACCACTTACTTAAGGTGTGAAGTTAAACCGGTAGATTTTTTAAATAAAGTGTGCTGTTTTAACATATTACTCTTGTTAACCAGATAATGTTTATGGAAAAACTGACCCACTCATCTATTTCCAAACTGTTTAAGCTACAAATAAGCTAACCGGTATTCTTTTCAAAAATATTTACAAAAAAACTTATTTTTTTCCTCTTTGACTTCACATAAAAAATTTAGCAGGGGTCGGATTGTTAGAGACTTTTGACACAATGTAATATAATAGTAGTATTTAGGCGTACGCAAAATCCAATGTTATCGGAATTTTCCGAAGAAGTTAATTTGACTGAGCTATTAGATAAGATTGTGGAGCAAATTTATTTATTCGTATGGTACATTTTAAATATTGTATCGTAATGTAAGTGTTATGTATGGTGCTCCAAAAGATCAGCATAAACCTGTATAGTAAATGAAATAAAATTAGTGGAAATTGATTCGTATTAAAAAATGTAAATTTAATTAAAAAAGATGCCATTTGTTTGTTTAAAAGCCTAGATATAAACAATTTACATTGTAATTGTTTATTCGGTAACTAAAGAATATTTATTAGATATTTATCTTGAAAATGAATATAAACAAATTTACATTTTTATAAAATTTTCAAAGCATTATCAAATTTATTTGAAATTACTTTTGCTGTTTTGTTTAGTTGTACATTTCCATGTACGTAACATTAAAATATATTATTATCAAAAATGTACTATTATATTTAATAGCATATTAAGCATAACATTATAATTAAGTAATAAATTACATTCAAATTTTTCAAATTAATAAATCAATTAATAAAATGCGAATTAAACAATATTTTAATGAGATTCGTCAACTATGCGCTGACGCGCTTGAGAGCTATGCTCCAAATCACGTTGAGCTACCAGACGAAAGCTATTGTCGCTATTTTTTTGTAAAAACTACTAATATTAAGTTTTTTAAACTAATGTAGCTTGATTGCTAATATATTTAAAATAAATAAACAATATTTTTTTTATATTTACATTTTTGAATACGAATCGATTCCCACTTATTCTGTTATTATTATTATTATTATTATTATTATATATAGAAGAGGTGCTGAGGCAAACCTATTTAGCAACTTAAAAGTTTTTAAGTTATATATATATATATATATATATATATATATATATATATATGTATTCGATACGATTGTGTTTTTACTATTACTTATTTGTGTGTTTTATCATATTCTTTTTAAAAGCATAAACTGTAGTTGAGTTAACGGTTGTGTTATTTAATTTGTTCCAATTTTCAAATGTGCGATTCATTAAAAAGTATTTTCTGAAAGATGTCTTAAATTTTTCTTTTTTGAGTTTAAATTGTGCCCTTGTAGTCAAGAGTCGGATTGTAATTCCATGAATTCTGAGGTATCTCCTGGCCATTGATTGTGCGTTATTCTAAACACTTGAATTAAATCTGCTCTGTTATAGCGATTGCCCAATTCACAAAATTGCAAAACTTTGAATCGTTCACAATAGGGCTTATATTTACAATCAACACCACCTTGTCACTGCATGTTGTACTCGATCAATTAAACGCACATCTTTGAGGTAATGAGGTCTAGAAACTGGCACAGCATACTACTAAATGGGGTTTAATATACAGTTAAAAGATTCTTGAACATAATTCAGGACTTGGTTTGGAAAAACTATTTTAACTGAATGTAAAACCGCGAAGCCTTTTTTAGCAGCTTTTGCACTCTGATTGCTCCAAGTTAGCTTGTTATCAACAAGTACACCCAAGTCGTTTTGACATGTAACCTCAGCTATGTTACAGTTTCCAAGCCGATATATCTGTTTAGGGTTGTTGTAGCCCATATACAACACAGAACATTTTTCACGATTTAGGCACAGAAACCACTGGTTACTCCACTCAGTTACAATATTTAGGTCGATTTGCAATTGATTATTGAATTTTGAAGCTGTAAAGATTTTTATGTCATCTGCACAAGCTGAAAAATTGCATTTTAACATAGTTAGTAGGTCAGCTGTGTAAAGAACAAACAATAATGGACCAAGTACCGAGCCTTGAGGTACGCCACTTGTAACTCGTTTCTTTTCAGATAATACAGAATTTACTCTAACTGCAAACATTCTTGATGACAAAAACGCTTTAATCCAGTTTAAGACATGTCCTCGAATGCCAAATCTTTCAAGTTTATATAGCAGTAAAGAATGCGGCACCCTATCAAATGCTTTACTGAAATCTAGATAAACGATATCGACGGTATTTCTTGTACCTAGCAACTTGGTCCATTTGTTACACGAAGTAAGTAAATTTGTAACTGCAGATCGGCCAGGTATAAACCCATGTTGGTTTACTGGTACGACTTTTTTATTTTGTAAAAATTTGAATAATTGTCTAACTAAAACTTTTTCAAAAAGTTTACACGTAGTGGATGTTAGACTAATAGGCCGGTAGTTATCTGCTATACGCTTTTCTGCCAAAACATTTGCAGTTTCAAGGTAGCTCTCAGACAAAGCTCCGTTAAAGTTATTTACTACTGGAACACTGACTCGAGAGAAAAGATGTTTACGCAAATGACCATAAAAAGCTTTAGGTTTGTTTTCAAACTTCGTTTTCTTTTCAAAAATTTTGTTTTTCAAAAGATTAGAAAAATTACGATGTATATCATATCACTTTGAACACCAGAACGCTTAAAGTTTCGCCATAGCTGCCTTTTGTGGCGAATCATTCTGAGTAAAGAGTCATCGATCCAGGGTTTGCACATATCTCGCTTCCTAGATATAATGTAACTGTGTTTAGTAAGATAACTATTAATAGTCGACAAAAAGTATTGCCATTGCGATTCAACACTATCTAGTTGGTAAAATAAAGACCAATAGTGTTTAGTTAAGTCATCATTTAGAGAAGCATATGATATTTGTTTATAGGTCTTAGTTTTAATTTTTGGTGTTTGATATAAAAGTACTTGCACATCAAATGTTATTTTGCAGTGATCTGAAATGCCAACTGGATCACTAACATCTACTTGTGTTATTAAGTCTGACTCTGTTGTTAATAAGAGTTTCAGGGTTGATGGTTGTTGATTATGTCTAAAACGAGTCGGTTCGAATACTAGTTGAGTAATATTGTTATGGTTGAGCATTGTAATAAAGTCGTTTCATCACTCCATTTAATGTTGGAAAAATTAAAATCGCCTACCACAATTAAATTGGACACACTAGAAAAGTGTATTGCTAAAGTATCATTTAGTTTGGTGTCATGGACAGCGGAGTTTAAATTGATACTATCAGGAGGCCGATAGTAAAAGTGAACGTTTTGTTACAAAATTTAAGCCAGACGAATCATATGAATCCGTTTTAATATCCAAAACACTTATTTTAAAACTTTTTAGTAGAGAGTCTTTAACATATATGCAAACTCGACTTCGTCTACTTAAAGTTCTATCTTTTCTAAATATGGTGTAGGTATTAATAGATATTTCATTGTCTGCAATGTTTGAGTGGAGCCAAGTTTCGCATATAGCAATGAGATCGTAATTATTTTTAGCAATGGTTAATAAGAGTGAATTAAATTTTGCATTTATTGAAGATCTGTTAGTATATAAAATTGATAAACTAAATGGTTTGCCAGTCTTCAGTTTTTTTTATTGACGATTTGAGGAATATTGTGAACGTATTTTATTGTTGCATTGTCTTCACCTTGTTGACGTATAATATTAAGTTCTTCTCTTAAAGATTGTAAGTGTTTTATTTGTTGAGGGTTTTGTCATCTCGAATAACTATTTTTGAAAATTGGGCATTGTGTATGAGATTTCCTTTTTTTCGTAGACAAAGACGTGCCATATCGGGAGTGTTGAATGCTACTTTTATTGGTCTTGGTTTGTTTGCGATCTTAGAGCCAACACGAGTTACTGAATCTGGGCCTACAACTAACGAAACATGACACACTTCAAGAATATCATTTACAATGTCTACATCTCGTTTCTCTTCGTTTGATTCTACGTTGTAAATCATTAGGTTTCGTGCTCTCCATGACCTTTCAACCGATTCATTAATTACAGTTTCTTTGTCATTAGGGGTTGAAATAGACTGTTTTATTAAGTTTTGTAGATGCTCAAAACGCGATTCAAAAGTAGTTTTCAAGTTTTCAACTGAGACTTTAATTTCAGATACCGCTGTCAAAGACACGTTGCAGCGATCACAAAAAAATTTTATGTTAACCGACTTAACGCTAGTAATTAATTTCTTTTCATCGGGACTCATTTCCAAGCAACGTACGTGCAATGGATATTTGCAAGCATCGCAGTTAACAAATTGGTCATTTACAGACACATTTTCAAAACAATGAGAGCACTTTTTGGGTGGTGGCATATTTATAAAATCAAATGTATTAAATCCACTAAATAATGAGATTTAAAATTGAAGTTTTAATTTTGAATTTTATAGTAATTAAAATGGAAAATAATTCTGCCGTAGAAAATCAGCTGTTAATTTTATCACAGCTGCCAAAAGTTGCTACGATAAACGAAATTTCTAACTAAATAGTGATTCTTACCTTCTAAAATAAAAGATTAAATTAAAAAGTTTCAAACTGTATATAAAAGAAATTCACACAAGTATCGATTCTGTTCGTACTAATTTAAACAAATTAAATTGCACTTTTCGATACAAAACACAAAATATTCAGAGAGCTCGTACACGATGCACACACTTTACAAATTACGTTAGTGAACATAACATTTGCTCCATAATCTTTTCAACAAAAGTGACTATAATTACAAAAATGTAATAGATTTTTTATGGAAATTATAAATAATTACTATATTTTAAATTCAACAAAAGATATTTTGTATCTAGCTATAATGCTACAAAGTTTCATTTAAAAAAAAATATTATAACAAAACTAGTAACTATTTTGAAACGGGAGACGTCTAATTTTGTTTAGTTTTCGGTCAACTTTAACTACACGTATTATTATTGAAGTTCATCAATAGACATAAAACTGAGAGAGATTAAAAACATTCCATAAACATTTTTTTTGCAGTTTTTTACTGTTATTAATAATTAATTAAAAAAAATTGGAATTTTAAAATACTATTTTGTAGAGAATTTATCGCTGAACGAAAAAGTCATAACTTTTTCTGTAAAACTTACAGAAACTAACAATAAAATCAAATCCGTGGTAAATTTTTAATAAATTGTTAATAACTTTTGAAGCGGCGCCTACTTTTGGACAAAACTTTCCCATTCTCACGTTATTATTTCAAAGCGAATTTTTTTGCGGGGAAGCGAACAGTCTCTGAAAAAGTGCCAGAGTGACTGGACCATAACATTATCGCGTCTGTGAACCATTATCAAATTTTGTGCTCTTATCCATTTGCACCAAACTGAAATTAAAAGTGGGGATGCTGGATTTATGTTGACGCTAGCACCCTCACTCGTAAAACAAATGCACAGAATATCGTAAATTCACAAAACTATACACCAGAATTTTGTACCAATTTTGTGCTTTCAAGATATTTTAGTCCCGAATTTTGTGCTCTTTGTTTAACAAAAAATTGACCGGCTTTGTGGGAGTGCTAACGTCACGTGCAAGAGTAAAGTACATCAAAATAATGTTTGATTAATCAAATGTGGCATTTAAGTAAAACAATAATTTTGTTCTTTTAAGATATATTTGTCCAGAATTTTGTGCTCGGTGTTTAACAATAAATTTACCGGCATTGTGGTGGTGCCAGCGTCAGGTGCAAGAGTAAAGTACGTCAAAAGAATTACTTCTTTCATCAAATGTGATATCTAAGTAAGGCAATAATTTTGTGCTTTTAAAATATCTTATTTCTGAATTTTGTACTCCTTGTTTAACAAAAAATGAACTGACTAGGTGGAGGTGCTAGCGTCACGTGCAAGAGTAAAGTACGTTACTTATTGCATCGAATGTGGTTTGTAAATATTGCAATAATTTTGTGCAGCTTGTTTAACCACGTCAATATTTATTATGACAAATATGATAGATACGTTTTAAGGTTTGACAATACACAATTAAAACACGTTCATTGTCAGAAGTTTTTTTTGTAAAATGCATTATGTAAACGTAAAAATATTTTTTTTTATATAGAAAAATAATACATATGTACTTATATGCTCTAAGTAACAATATGTAGACATGGATTATTATTATTATTATGTAATTGTGTCTCTTGTTCTTACAGTCGTCGTGTAAAAAACCGACGATATTATAATTCAAATTTGCCGCCGAAAAAAAATTATCTCACAGCGTAAAATTTGCATCGTCAAGAACAGGCGTCGTGCACGCCCTACTTAAAATTACCCATGCAACCGTTGCCCGCTTTCTCGCTCTAGATAAAGCTCCCTATATAAGCGCAAGCGCAAAGCCAAAACAGCACTTTTTATTAGACCTCTACACCTATTCCTAATCCGACTCGATTTTTCAACTTAACTCCGTCTGTATTTGTTCTGAATTCCAAACCCCGAATCCAAAACCGCCTAGAGCTATCCGCCACTAATTCAAAGACTGCTGCAAATGCTGATTTAATTTGGTACGAGTATGGCAACTCCTAACTCAAAGACCGCTGCAAATTCTGATTTAATTCAGTACCGGCGCGGCAACCCCTAACTCAAAAACCGCTTGAAATGCTGATTCAATTTAATACGGACGCAACAACCATCAACTCAAAAACCACTGTAGATTCTAATTTAATTTGGTACAGGTGTGGATAAAACCTCTTGATCTTCTGAAAACCTCCTAAGAACTACCACCGTTACTAATCCAAATAGCCGGCATCTACTTACCCCGAACTTTAAGCATTGTGGCTGATCTCTTCGGTACCAACTGCTTTCCTCTAAAACCGTTTCATTTAGAACTAACCGCTTCGTA
Source organism: Abscondita cerata (assembly GCA_030710515.1). Classification (NCBI taxonomy): domain Eukaryota; kingdom Metazoa; phylum Arthropoda; class Insecta; order Coleoptera; family Lampyridae; genus Abscondita; species Abscondita cerata. The sequence goes on along the minus strand of JALBCR010000864.1, from coordinate 478,210 downwards.
TCACTGACCCCTCAAGGGTAGCTAGTCTATTTGATAACACTTCGTAATAGGAGTGCTGGCAGACGCTGACCTAAGCAAACTATCACCGTCACACGTCGTCAACACCGAGCACAGAACTTCGCATACATACTCGTTCCAACTACAAACATACCTGGTGGTGAGGAAAATAAAAGGTGCACGTTTACAGTCGTATTTGAGCCACTGACGACACATTGCGGTATAATGACCAATATTAAAATGCCCTCTGTCTCCAGTGTTCCTTGATTGTGATTTTGGTGATTTAAAATTTACAATACCAACCAAAAACCATGTACGTTCCACGAATGAAGAACTGAACTCATTTGGAATTTTGACTAGTGCAATTTGTTGTTCTTCTGTATATTAACAGCTTTCACGAAGATGTTACTACCATTTTTTTATAATAGGTACTTTTTGAAGTTTTTCTAATAAAAACATTTGCTTCAAATTACTTCGTTAAAAATATCTTCATTTTGCAGAACTTTCAGATGCCAATCCTTCCAACCTTTTATTTCCCCAATTCCTACAACTTAAATTGCGTTCTCGAATGCCTTACATTTTTTACAGATCCGTTTTTGACCATGTCCTTTTTCTCCAATTGGCGCAGAACAAGTATCAATTGCATGAACAACTGCTTCGCATACATAGCACATTTGCACAAACAAGACATCCAACATCATTTTCAATATTAATATCATTTATTGTTGGATACTGATTCGCACTTTCACTTTGTTCTGCTGTTATGTTTTCTCTTGTTACAACTCTACTGTCTTCTCTACTTTCCAAATCTTTATTCTGACATATTTTTGCATTTACCAATTTCACTCGACCATTGAGGAATTTAACATATTTAGATACGAATGCATTAGCTCACATTTCAAAAATATGTTTTTCACAATATAAAATTTGCTTCAACGCATGCACTATTTGCCGGAATTCTTCCAAATCCAAATTTATTACGATATATGCAAGACCATAAAGGTAAACATTTTGCAACTGCTGTCAATTTATTAGCAAAATCAAACAAAAAATGTGCATTTTTTTGATCTCCTATTTTATTAATTTTGCCCTCTCAAACCATCCGTTTGTCATGTTGTATTGATCCTTATTGTCATTAATAAAATCCGAATCGTCTATTTCTAGGAATTCCATTTTAATATCAATCGACATATGCATATAATTTATTTTCATTTTATGTTCTTCACATAAAGTTAGCTTACTTTCTTGAGTGCTGCCTTCAGTTTCACTTCTATCGATTATTAACATATAGTACAGTTCTCACGCACCTAAAAGTGCCTTAAAAATTGACTCTGTAAGCATTTAAAGACTAAAACTAAAAGTTAAAACCTGGTTAAAACAATAGCTTTTATAAAAGTAAACTTTCAAAAAATTTGTCCAAAATTTGTCTTGTGCAAACAGCGTTATTCAAAATTTATTACTTATGTAGTGCATTAAATAGCTGAAGCTGAGATATTTCTTGGTAACAATTTGATGATATTCTCTGTAGCCGTTTGGTCGTAAAAAATAAACTATTTCTATAAAAGCATTGTTTTATGAGAAATACAAATTATAAACACCTGTATCTTTGTAAGACGCCCGCGAGAATTATTAATTTGTCGTGTTTTTATGTTTTTCACTCCATTACTCGTAAACTAAGGATCAAATAAAAAAAAATATTCTTCACAAATTAAAGAGCGAGGTATTTTGATTCTGATAGTGCTTTTAAAAATATTTTATTACAATACTTTCTCTTTGTGAGAAAGTAAAAAAACGCGTATAATAAATAAAAACCTACACGGAAACCTCAGCATTAGTATAACGCTCGAGCGCGAGGAATAGTGCGGTGTGGAAGATGATCGACGTTCACATCTTGAATGACTTGAAAATTTTGTAGCCACGTTAGTTTTTTAGTCATAACGAGGTTATTAATTTACTAAAAATGTTTCTAAAGGCACTGTTGGTATAAAAATGGCTCAATCTTTAATTTGAAAAGAATACTCTTTTTTTATTTAATCCTTAGTTTACGAGTAATGGAGTGAGAAACATAAAAACACGACAAACTAATTAAATTAAAATTTGCTTTTTCCATAAAAAGCAATACTTTTATTTACGACCAAACGGCTACAGAAAACGTTATAAAATTTTTACCAATGAAATAACTCAGCTTCAGCTATTTAATGTACTACATATCTTAAAAATTTTGAATAGCATCCTTATGCAAAAGACAATTTTTGGACAACTTTTTTGGATGTTTATTTTTATAAAAGCTATCGATTTGGCCAGGTTTTAGTTTTTAGTTTTTAAATGCTTTTTTCAGTCACTAGGGTCTCCACTAATAGAAGTTATAATATTTTCTGTCAGTTCTATAATACGACTTAAAATTAGTTGTGTTAACAAAGGTAAATAAAATTGTTTAATTCTTGGTCGTGTATGCTGTATTTTGTAATGAAATGTGTTACATCAATTTGTACATAGCATGTTCGTAATTCATCAGATTTATATGGATCAGAATAGTCCTCAAGAGTTGAATATTTGATAAATTAACGGATAGCTGCTGTTAACAGTGCTTAAAAGCACAAAATTATAGCCTTACTTAGATACTACATACGATTAAACAAGTAACTGTTTTGGCGTATTTTACTCTTGCACGTGACCATATCACTCCCACAAAGTTAGTCAATTTTTTGTTAAACAAGGGGTACAAAATTCAGGAGCAAGTTGTCTTGAAAGAACAAAATTATTGCCTTAGCTAGATACTACATTTGATTAAACAAGTAATTATTTTAACGTACTTTACTCTTGCACGTGACTCTATCACCCCCACAAAGTCAATCAATTTTTTATTAAACAAGGAGCACCAAATTCAAGACCAAAATATAAAATATCTTAAAAGCACAAAGTTATTGCCTTACTTAGATACCACATTTGATGCAACAAATAATTTTTTGATGTAGTTTACTCTTTTACACCAAGTCGGTAAATTTTTTGTTAAACAAGAGGCACAAAATTCAGAACCAAAATATCTTGAAAGCACAAAATTTTTGCCTTACCTAAATACTACATTCGATTCAACAAGTAATTAGTTAGACGTACTTTACTCTTGGACGTGTTGCTAGCACACCCACAAAGTCGGTAAATTTATTGTTAAACAAGGAGCACAAAATTCGGGATCAAAATTTTTTAAAAGATGCTACATTTGATTAAACAAGTTATTATTTTGACGTACTTTAGTCTTGCACATGACTCTATTACCCCTACAAAGTCAGTTTATGTTTTGTTAAACAAGAGGCACAAAATTCAGGACCAAGATTTCTAGAAAACACAAAACTATTGCCTTACATAGATACTACATTTGATTAAACAAGTGATTATTTTGACGTACTTTACTCTTACACGTGACTCTAGCACCTCCACAAAGTCAGTCAATTTTTTGTTAAACAAGGAGCCCAAAATTCAGATTCAAGATATCTTGAAAGCACCAAATTATTACTTCGATGCAACAAGTAATTTTTTTAACGTAATTTACTCTTGCACATGACGCTAGCACCACTACAGTATCGGTAAATTTATTGTTAAACAAAGAGCACAAAACTTGGAACCAAAATACCTTGAAAGTACAAAATTAGCACACAATTTTGGTGTATAGTTTGGTGCATTTACGATATTCTGTGCACGTTTTTTTACGAGTGGGGTGCTAACAAAACGTGAAAGCAACACCCCACTTTTAATATCAGTTTAGTGCGAATGGGTAAGTGCACAAAATTTGATCATGGAACATTAAATTAGCACAAAATTAGCACTAAATTATAAGTATATTTGAACTGTTTTTAGAGGGGGAGTGCTAGATTCACAGACGTAAAATAATCTTGTATTTTCACTCCTTGGATACCTTTATTACTAGATATAAGGACCACAGTGTAATCAGCATAAGCAAGTAGTTGGGCTGTAATAAATTTTAATTCTAATAAATCGTACGTGTATAGATATATAGATTAAGTAATGAAAGTTCCCGAATTAAACCTTGAGAAACTCTATTTACAATTTTATTTAGTAGTTTAAATAAATTAGATTTTCACTCTCTGGATACATTTATACAGAGACCCGCAAAGCATCAAATGGGAAACATTTTTGTAATTGAGATATCCTAAAATTTCTTTTAACGAATGAATTCAGCATATCAAATGACAAAAAATAGCACTTTGACAAATGTTATGTGACCACTGTCATAGCGGCAAATTAAAAAAATATTCATTAAATATGTAAAAAGTGAGGGTAGATGACAAGATATTGGAAAATGCCTAAGAAAAAAGTTGTTCAGAATTAGATTATACGTCTATGTGCAAATTTTCAATAGAAAACTTTTCAAAAATATTAGTTTTTCAGCACTTTTTCCGGAAATATTGAGAAAACAAAATTTTTTGCGTTTTATTTGCATAAAACACAATAAAACCAACAAATAAACATCACAATCCAGTAATTTTTATTTATTAGTCTACCAATGGATAGTGAAGAATAAAAAACATTGTTTTTTTATTACGGACTTTGTTGCAATGGCCTACAGAAAACAAAAGCTTAAAATTACATATTTAGAATTATTTTTAAATAGTCCTAAAATGATCAATTCTTTCATTCTAAACCCAATGCAAACTCTTTGCCGGCCAATGTATAAACATGTAGTTCATAACCAATTTTTGTAAGTTTAGAGAAAGTTCATATGATATAATAATAGTTGTATTATAGTTCTATTCAGTGACAGTTAGGATACAAATTCATAAACCTATACTCTTTTTATTAGTTAATACATTGATTATAAAACGTTAAACACTTAAAAATTGTTAATATACTAAAGTCTGTATACTATTGGCGCGGAGTAATAAATCATAATTGCTTGAAATTATTCTTTATTTTCTTGTGAAAGCGGTACTTCTACGGTTAAGTAAAAACCAATAAATTCTAACCAAAATACGATCATTGTGCCGCTCTTGCAGCATATCGACCCATCTCGGGTCTGAGAACAATAGTTTAATCTGTGTAAACACGTTGCCATCAGCCCAGGTACTGACGAAACGAGAATCATGGCTGTAGATGTGGGTATTATACCAAGATACGGTGGAATATTGCTGAATTAAATTATTTACTATGAAAAATAGATTCCATAAAGTAAGGATTGAAACAATAAAAGAAACCACATAATAATTCATATCAAGGTAGATTTTACTATTATAATATATTTACCTACTAAAAATATGATTTTCCAAACCTATCAGGTACCTACGCCACTGCAATACGGGAGATTCGATAATTCTGACAGGTTTATTACTCCGCGTCAATAGTATACTGAGTATAAACTACAGAAAACAAAAATAAATCAGTATGCGATAGTAATAACAGCAAAGTAATTTAAGTTTGGTAAAGTTTGGCGACCGTCATATCAATCGAACTAACTTGGCAATTTACATTCTTGCGGCAAATGATAGAAATCCAGTCACATATTCACTATCTGACAAAACGTTTGCAATTAGTTTCGGTCTCCGTTAATGGCGATTTTACAACACTTCTAAAAATACTATAAAGCAAGACCAAATTGTAATTATTTAAATTAGATTTCAGACACTGGTAGGATACAAATAAATAAATAAAACGTTTAAATTTGTCACGGGAGAAGTGGCAATTTTACAGTGGAGTATAATCTCATTGTAACTATGAATGCTGCGGCAATTCTTGTGCTTACATTGCTTTTTATTTACATTTCAACATTATCCTACTGTGCAAACTGCTTTATAAAAGAAAACCTATTCGATAAGCCAAATGCTCAAACGTACCTACTTTATCGCATAATGGTTTTGTTAAATCGGTTTACATTGACGTCACTATACATGTTTACGGTAATATAGTTTTTCAGATTCATACATTATTAGGCAATAGTTATAATAAAATCACATTAATTCTGTTGAGTTAATTCTATAAACCATTTGTACTTTTTGTTGATTAAAACACGACCTACCTATTAATTTCTTGAAGCAACATTAGTTTTTTAATACAAACCGACTTAATTAAAAGGTTTTATCAATATCTTATATTAGTGGCGGAAAATTTGTTTTCATTTCTGATAAAAAGAACGTTATAATTTTGATTGATATTCAACAAGTTTTCAATAGAGATTTTATCTCATCTTTGTCTTAATTTTAATTTTATTTCCAGTTAATTTTTATTTTGTTTCATGTCGAACAAATTAATCCTTTAATCTAAGTTTTAAGTAAAATTAATTTACTTTATTTTTTCTGTTGAAAAAATGACTTGGGATAATAATGGCATTATAGATTGCTAAGTCAAATAAAAATTCTTTTTTTTTAAATAGGTACATAAAATTCCCAAGAAATGAGTGGCATAGGTAGTACATTTAAATCTCTCAACCTGCGAGCTTTTAAATGCACACAAAGTATTTGCCGAGTCTCACTATGAGTGTTGAAAGTCAACATGAAGAAAACTTAGTATATGTACATAGATGAACCAACACAAAACCTGAACATGAAAGATGGAAAATGTATTAGAATGTGTGACAGGACAAATATCTAGGAATAAAATCACAAGCGACAGAACGCTAGCGGTTACAATTAAAGACAAGAACACAGAAGACTACCACTCTACTAGAATTAAGAATATACAGGGTTTACCATTATTCCGACCTCAGTTTCTAGTGCCATTGTATAAATGACAAGATAAAATGCTTTGTACTGTACTCATTTCTATTCAAAAGCTGCATATATAAAAAAGAAATTGTTTATACTGGGTGTTTTGTTTTCGCTTGACAACATAAAGTTACACTTTTTAAATAGCAACTTATCAATTTTGTTATTTTGTTTAATGCAGGCCTAATTTAGATAAAAAATATTTATAATTTTTTATTAATTGATTGCGGCGTTGTCATGTTAGAGCAATTTTTAAAAATTTAACATTAGAGAGAAATGGTCAGAAAACTACTGTTTTTGTAAATCCGTAGATGTAAGTCAGAAGTGTTTGAAAAATTACTCCACACTTATTTTGTATGAGAGCGCTGAAACTCATTTTTTTTTAATGGCAACCATGATTTTTTTTTAATTGTTTCTAATGTATTTTTTCATTTTCTATCGATTTGCTTTAGTATTTTCTTCTTCTAACACGTACAGTTTTGGAGATATTTATAAATTTTCAGTTAAATCACAACACGCACATTTATTCTAGTAGACTTTGCTTCTATTAAATAAAAACAAATAGTTAAATTAAAGGTACTTATTGTATTTAGTTTATTATTTTATTAACCGGATTGGTAAACTACTAAGGCACCTGTTAAAAGGAAAATGCCACAAAAAATAGGCAGAATTTATGGTATTGCAGGCTATCTATAATCTAAATTAAGTCTTCATCGAACAGAATAAAAAAATTGATGAGCTGCTATTTAAAAAAATGTAACTCTATCCGGCCCAGCAAAAATTAAGCACCCTGTATAAACAAACATTTTTTTTTAAACACGCAGCTTTTTAATAGAAATGAGTACAGTACTAAACATTTTATGCTAAAATTTATACAAAGGCACTAGAAACCGAGGTCGAAGTAATGTGTAATATACAGTGTGTTACATTTAAGATAAAGGTAGCCGCATACTTACCTTATTTAAAGAAATGCACGTTTGAATGTTTGCACAGCTGTTTTGCTTAATGGGCAATTTTAACATTCTTATGAAAACTAAACTTTAAACTCAGCTTACTACAAATTGACCAATATGGCCGATTCACAATATTTTGCTTCACGTTAGAAATATCAAAAAAAATCATAAAAATTGTTAAAAATATTTTTTTTATGACAAAATTAACATTCTTAGTTTCATTATTTAGGCGTGTACTCAAGATTTTTACCAGTTTATTTTTTAATTTTATAAAATAAATAACATTGATGAATGATTTATCCTTATCATAATTTAGAAAAAAAAATATGCAACAATGATTTGTATAACACAAATAATGAATCTTTTTTTATTCTGTTTAGTTACTCGACTAAGTTTGGAGATGCCTATTTCTTGATCCGCTGTGGTATTTTTGCACCAAGTTTGTTTTGATTTCTAGATCTTGTTTTATAAATTTTTTTTATTATACCCCAAAAATAAAAATCGAGAGGTGTAATATCGAAAAACCTCGAAGGTTACAGTTGGTATCCCGCGAAAAAAAAATTGGTTTTACTATTCACTAACAATTCTTGAATTATGAATAAAGACACAATCTAGTTGCAAATCTTCTGTCTCACATTAAGAGACCGATTGTTACCTTCGTTTTGGGATAAACATGTTTTATTAGGGTTTTGTTTTGAAATAAACTTATTTTACAAGAGTTTTACTGTAAATAATTTTTTTTGATTTTATAAATGACGCTTACAATTTAAATTAAAGCGATTTTATTATTTTTTTTTTTAATTAATAATATTATTATCTATTCTAAATTGTTTTATTTTGTTAACAACTGCTTTTTGCATTGCTTTGTATAATGAATAATTATTTTTATTTAGTGTTTTGATATTGTTATGTGAGTTTTATATAGTAAAACAAGAGTTTTGACCTGAACATCGCCTCAACACAAATGAACGTATTATAAGATCGTATAGAAAGAGCACTCGACTTAAAAAGGCAAAAAAAATAGTGAAGTAGAAAAAATAATTGTGTCAGGTCAGTCAGGTTACTTAATCATAATATACTAACTCCAAATTGTCAGAAAAAAAATGATTTGGAAACTCTCTCTTTCTTATTTAATAGATGTGAACTTGAAGTGTAGTTTTAAATATGTTTTGTTATTTCGGTTATTTTACGTTCCGTTATTGTATAATTTTTTTTAAAACAAATTTAGACAACCGTGACTGAAGAGAGAGAAGAAATGATAACGTTTAATCTGTTACATCATATAGTATCCGTTGTTGTATTTGTGTTGTTTTAAGGCATTACAAATTTCTGAATATTTACTTTCAAAGAATTTTTTCATTAGGTTATTACCGTAGGTACGTATAGCTCCAAAATCTAAAAACATTTTAATACAAAATTCTTCTTAAAATCAACTCTTACTATATAAAGGTGTTCAAATAAAAAACTGGGTTGTGTGGGTGATACAGGGTGTTTCTGAAAGGTCTCTACATGGCTTTACCAGAGGTTCGTTTTCGTATGCTAGTTGTCTGCTTTCGAAAACGTTTTTCTGTGTAATGTGGACAAATTTCTAATGCCAGGAAAAGTCGCTTTCATACGGGCACTGTCAGATAAATAATAATATTTTAACAACCGTCAACGATACGAATCCAAAATAATTCTGACAAAGAAAATGAACAATTTGAAAACTTTTTACTCTCCTGTTAAATTGCGCTAATGTTAATAGTTCGATTAGAAAAAAATTAAAATCATATTTATGCAAGGCGCACCAATACGCTTAGAAATTCAAGTAGACTGCTAGTAGTCTATGCGATCATGTCAATACGATTTGGGAATCTTTCTGAGTAAACCCTCACCCTCTCCCGACAATTGCCACTGCAAAAGCCCAACACTAACACCATATCAGTCTGTTCGGCAAATGTGGCGCCCTTATGGTGCACTTTTGGATATAGGTAAATTGGTGTCAAACGATCTATTTTTGAGCCCGAGAACCTCTGTTAAAGCCATGTACACACCTTTCAGAAACTCCCTGATATACAATTTTTTTTTGGATTTGGTAATTTTTAACAAAGTAGACAGCTGATACAAACTACACTATCTCAAAAACATTGATTTCTGTCAATGTTTAGGTTATATTTATATCACGTTTTAATGCAGTCTCACCCCATCACGCAATATTTTGCTGCAGGTACTTTGTACACTGTAAAAACAATCCAATTATTACTATTCCACCGCTTGTCTAGTCCAGTTTCTTTATTTAAACACGCATTACGTATTTGTAAAAATAAAAATATCCTGATTTTTATTTGTTACTAAATTATAAACTTTATTTATTGGAACTGCCACTTGAGGTTGGAAAGTCATTTTAATTGGTTAGTAGTATTAAATTGACTGTAGACCAGTTATAAATTTATCAAGGTAGTAGAGAAATTTAAAATTTGCAAAAATAATAGTGTTTTTAACATTTGAACAATTTTATTTCTTTGTTTCTTACAAACTAAAGTTAAGCCTTGTTTTAAGCTACTGATTCTTGTTAGTATTTACGGTTCCTCGTAAATCGTTACAGACAAACATTCAAAAATTTGACAGAACCATAGAATTTCAAATAATACCGATTTGTAAAAAATTTCGCTATGATCAAATCATAAGACACGATCTTCCGATTTTACGATATTACGATTTGTAGGTACAGAATTGCAATTAGAATTTCCGCTAATGCCAAACATCCCTGAAAAGAATTGTATTATCATTGGAGAATTAATTGTAGAATGTCCTAAAATTAAAGTTACATGTATGGAAGTAGAAACCACATTTGTTGAAGTTCCTCTAGGAAACATTTTGTTTTCTACTAATACTGCAATTCTGTTCTTACAAATCGTAATATCGTAACATCGGAACATCGTATACACAAATCTTTTTCGCCATTCTGTAGTTCTGTCAAATTTTTTAAGACTTATTTGTAAGGTTTTTATTACATATTTTCATGTGATTTGGGGTAAATGGTGTTGGTTGGTAGATGTGTTCGGAGGTAAACGGTGTTGGTTGGTAGGTTACAGTTATTACAATTTTCTTCTTAAAACAATTACATGTTTTCATATGATTTGGGGTAAACGGTGTTGGTTGGTAGGTTACCGTTATTACAATTTTTTTCTTAAAAAAATTACACGTTTGCATGTGATTTAGGGTAAAAGGTATTGGTTGGGAGGTACGAGTAAGGTTGAATTACCTTGTGAAATCTACAAATGTTTAGTTAAAGTATCAGTTTTAGATTTTATTTATTTAATCGTATGGTATATTTTAAATATTGTATTGTGATGTAAGTGTTATGTATGGTGCTCCAGAAGATCAGTATAAACCTGTACAGTGTGGTGACGAAACCGTGTGCAATTGTGGATTGGTTCGTCTTGGCAAAGCATTTGCTTCAAGGTTTAGGAAAACCACTAAAACCTAAACATGCCAACCCTTACCCACCCTTGTATTCTTATATAATAATATTAACTAAGTGTATAAACATTATAGAAGGTAAATAAGAACATAAAATATAACAGCACAGCCACTGCATGACGACACATAATAGACCGGTCCAAGCGCCAGTCACGACAATGACGGAAAAAAAGTAGGTTAAAGAATTGCAACAATCTCATCTCCACAGTGTGTTTTCTGTAAAAGTAAAATATGGACCCTATTCCTGAAACAAATAATAGACATGAAATCTGATTTGTCCTTACTCAACCCCTCAATACCAATTTGCAGAATATTTGTTGTGTGTCCTATATTTGCATGTGATTGTGTTTTGTGAAATTGTGTTGTACATTTTTTCTTAATTATCCGAGAGGGTCTTGATGACCAGGTCCGGATAATGTCTGTAATAAGAAAACAAACCTGCACATTTTAGAATTTTCATATGGACCCTTTTTACTACAAAAAATTGGAACTAAATTTTTCTGAAAAACAATGTTTACGTCTTCTTTTTTAATTTCTTTTGGTACGTTTGTTTGACACCTGTAATAAACTATTTCAACAACGTGCGTTGTCATAGTAATTTATTATGTTTTATTTGTTTAAATTATAAAACCTTTCTTAGGATTTATTTAAGATAAACCTTATTAGAAATCTTAACGTCATCTGTACTTTTTACTTCTTAATATGTGATGACGAATCCTTTGATTAGCTTTAGGTTTTATATTAAATTTTAAATTTCCTACTGTACCATCAAATATTGTTTGACGTGATGAATATGTAGTCATCGCATTGTTTTGACATCTTCGCTTGTGTTCCTGTGCTATTAATTTCTTGTATTTTACAAGTGTTGAACAACATGGATAATGGCACAAAAAATTAAAATCCCTGCTAATAAAAAAAGTAACGAAAAAATGTGTTAATTTAGAAAAACTTCTTTATAAGTTGTAGTTTGAACGAAAGCAAGATCTTACGTCGATGCTAATTCAGTTGTACGAATCTAATACTTGCTTAGACGATACAAAGCATACGTTTTATTCCAACAAACACGACGTTTAGACATTTATTTCTGAATATGAAGAACTAAACCTTAAAGAGGTGAAAAAGAAATATAATCGACTTACATTCCCAATTTACACAAGACCATGCGAAATTAAAGAAAATATATCGAGTGGGAACCCGCCAGCCGCAAAGAAACCGAAAGCGGGTGAATTCATGTGTGGATGATGCTATAGCACAAACAGTGCAGACCCAAAGTACTCTGCAGCAAAAATTTGAAATAGCAACCAAGTCGCAAGATGATGCTGGAGAGAAGTTTGCCAGTTACATTAAAGATAAACTAAAGCTCATTGATGACGAAGAAATTTTAACAGATATTACTGGCGGTTTGCAACAACACGACTTAAGCTATATGCCCGTATTAAGTCTTAAATTTGTCTTAGCCAATTATGACTTTCGGTGGGGTTAAAAGCAGAATTGTGCACATACATTTTTGTGAGTTTTGACTAAGATCTACTTAAGACTCGAAATCTGAAAATCTTATCAAAAACATCATAATTATTTACAAGTTGTGAAAATATTATTCCTCCATTCTCCTTCAACGAGTTAGTCCATTGAAAAGTTACATTTGGGGTTGCATTTGTCAGAGGATGCAATTTTATTTTTTAAATATCAAGCGGAGGTTAGTATAATGTTAAGTCCAAGTTTAGGGGTTGCAACCCCTGTCCCACGGCCGCCATCTTAGAAAAAAGAGTTTAAATAGTCTTTATGCTTTATCTGACAAACTATAGATCTCACAAAAAACATTTTTTGTTGCAAATAAAAGTATCTATAATTTTTATTCAGTAACTTTTAGTCGTAGAACCATATATAACAAAGTCAGAGGTCAAAATCCATGAAAATTTGAGAAAACATTTCTGTTTGTCGATATAACTTTTTTAATCATTTGACAAAAAATGACATTAGACCATTTTTATATATAGTGTTTTAAGGGATAATCTTCATTATAATTTTTTTTAATTTATTCATCAATTAAGGTATTGCAGCGCTGCAAAACGAATACTCTTAACTTTTTCTTACCACTTACGAGGTAGAGTCTGGAGGCGCGTTTTTTTACGTGGTATCCCCAGTAGCCATATTCCACGGTAATTTTCGAAATCACAACTACCCTGTCCTCGGTTTTTAAATCGACCAGGTTGTGACTTAGCATCTGGTTGGCTTTCTATATTAAATGCTTGAGAGAGAAACGGAGAAGGAAGTGGCGTCATTGTCGGCGATTCATCATCAAAATCATTTTCATCAATATTAAGAGCTCTATTATGTTGCTGCAAGTCTCCCCAGAACAATGGAAGCACACTGCAGAACATTTCAGGCCTGCTTTTCGACATCCACACATTGCTCCACAGTATCATTTACATCTGTAGAAAATTAATTTTAGAAGTTCAGGGGGTGCTAGAAGTTTTGACATCTGCACTGGTATTAATATTTTTCCACATTTTTTCTAACCCCAGTCTTCAAAATTGTTATAATTTACCAATCCACGACTGGACCTTATAGTAGACTCGAAAGCTGTGAAAGCGAGCTGTTTCTTGTCTTGAAGGAAGTGAAGATAAATTAACCTTAGTTCACTCGCGCGCTCTATATATACGTTAACACTCGCGCCACAGTTCTTTCGACCGACTGATGAATTTATCAGTTTCAATCAAAATAAGATGATTTTAATAAGTGGTATGTTTATTATAGGCAATATAACAATATATAATCAAAACTTAATACTGATTTGCAATCTCAAAAATGAACAAAACATTATTTTCTAAATAATTACAAATTGAAAGTTTATTCACTGATATCTTCTTCTTTGCATTAATTATTATTATTCATTTATCAATTCTTATCCAAATCGGCAGAGAGGCATAACTTTAGACCAAGAACATTTTTTATGTACTATTCTACAATTGGTTGTAGGGGATGTCACGTGAGTGATTTCTGATGATGAAATCGACTGGTAACTTTTATTGAGAAAACTTTTTAGCAATTTTGAGTAGAGAATATGACGTAAACATCATTTCTACACAATATTGGTACTCCTGTTTAAATACGATAATTTCATCTGTTTCTGAAAAAACGCAGTTGAACAATTCGTAGTGTCAGAAAGAGATTTCATATATTACTTACTTAGACCAAAATATAACCATAAGACACAATATGCCTTAATAAAATATTGCTTTGGAAAAAAAACAAAGCGTTAGATAAAAAAAATTTTTATTCTTTTTGTTAATAATTTCACTGTAAATTTATCAATTTTTATAAAAATCTACAGAAAAGCATAATTATCTGACAGTCGAAAACGTACCCTTAATAAATGAAGTAATATTTGAATTCCTCTTCTGACACTACGAATTGTTCAACTGGGTTTTTCTCGGAAACTGATGAAATTATCGGATTTAAACAGGAGTACCAATATTGTGTAGAAATGATGTTTACGTCATATTCTGTACTCAAAATCACTGAAAAGTTTTCTCAAAAAGAGTTACCAGTCGATTTCATCATCAGGAATCATTCACGTGGCGCCCCCTACAACAAATTGTAAAATAGTACATAAAATAATGTTCTTGGTCTAAAGCTATGCCTCTCTGCCGATTTTGATAAGAATTGATAAATTTACAGTAAAATTATAAACAAAAAATGAAAAAAAAATTTAATTTAACTCTCTGTATCTTTTTCCACGGCAATATTTTATTAAGGAATATTGGATCCTATGGTCATATTTTAGCCTAAATAACTCACCCTTAGCCAATGGTCCAATAGTTATGAATTACCCTGTATAATCAGACTATTTATTGCCGCTATATTTAGTACTAAAAAAATACCGTTAAGGGCCATCTTGCAGATTTACGGGATACAGAATAGGTTTCTTTCATTTGGTGGACAAGATCGACACCGCCCTTGGTTGAGTTATAGAAAGTTATAATTGATGGTTTTTTTACATGGCCTGTATCTTTGTCTATTTCACCAACTTCATGCACTGTCGATATCATTAATACATTTTTATTTACCTTTGGGATGTACGATAACAACGTTACATTTGTTTTGTATCCAAATAAAGTTGAATACACTTCTCTGCCTTGGGAATTTTGAAATTGTAATGGAAGTTCACACTTATTTTTTTTATCGTTCCCACCACCGTCAATTTATCTTTCACCAAAGCGGCGGCAAGTGGTATTGAGGTGAACCAGTTGTCCATGGTAATATTACGTCTCGATTTCCATATAGGTTTTAACAGTTTAGCAATATTGTGTATTCTTTGTCTTGATTATCTGTTTTTCATTATATGTCGTCGTGCAATAGCTGTGCTGTTATATTTTAAGTTCTTATTTATCTTCTATAATGTTTACAGACTTAATTAACATTACTACATATGAATACTATGGCATGTTTAGATTTTAGTGGTTTTCCTAAACCTTGAAGCAAATGCTTTGCCAAGACGAACCAATCCACTATTGCACACGGTTTCGTCACCACGCTATACAGGTTTATACTGATCTTCTAGGGTATCGTACATAACACTAACATCATAATACAATATTTAAAATGTACTATACGAATAAATAAATAGAGAAAATTATAATGAGCCATCAAAACTATGCTGTTGAAGCCTTTGTGTTGTAATAATATGAACCGTGTAATACCTCATAAATAGTTTTCACAGTTTTGGGGATAATATTTGATATAGCTGGAACAGAAATTCTAAAACTATAATTTCACAATCCTAAACAAATTTTAACAAGCCTTTTAACAATTTAAACATAAATTTCTGCAATAACGTTATTTTCCGCTTTTCAAGAGTTTCTTAAAGAAATTATATGGTTTGTTTTTGAAAGTAATCCTAAGAATAATCGTATAATGTAAAAACACTTTAAGGCTTCTGAGTTTCAAGAAATAATTTGAAAAAAAGAAAAATGGTTTACTTTTGATTTTATTCAAATTGTATCTTAGTCTAGCCAATGAGCGTTTTTCCGGGTAAATTCTCCAAGCAGGGCCATTTTTTTTAAATTTTGGATTTAAGTTCTACTAACCCTCTACTTTAAGTTGATCCTGTGTCGGGGGTTCCTTTTTTCCCGGGAGGGATGCCACTTTAATTTTTTTGTGAAAGTAGAGTCGAAGAGAGCATTGTTGTAATTTTCCAAAAAAATTCTATTAATTAAAAATATTTAAAAATTAAATAAGATATTACCGTTTAAAGTTTGTACATATTTGTATATAGTACTATTACGCTGCCCTTTCATTTGGAATTATTTTTTTAAATTAAAAAATAAAATTAAAACTAAATTGGTTTGATATTATTAATACTTTTTTAATATCGATAAAATTCTACAACATAAAAAAAATTACAAAAATGTTGGTAAAGGTAATTATTATAAGAGTTGATTACAGTCATAGGAAGTTGTCAATTCTTAGTAATAATTAATTTTAAATAGGGGTATTTTAACCTCTAAAAAATAAAAAGCTACCCCCTCATAGAATAGAGTAGAGGATAAGTAGAACTTAAATCCAAATTTTTAGAAAAATTGGTGCTGCTTGGACAAGTTACCCGGTATTACCGTTTTTGCCTTTATTGACTGGACTATTTATTTATTTACTCATTAGTAACAAATAATAGTTATTTACATTAGAGTGTGGAAAGTAAGATTTTACGCGTTTGAGGAACAAGCTCAAAGGGCGAGTTTCCCATTAGGCGGAGCGCCGTAAAATCACTTTTTGGCCTGCTGACGTGTAAACATCAAATTAACATTGAAACTACAAACCCTGAAACGTCATGAGTACGTACAGTGCACGCACAGCGTGCGTAAAAGTTCGCCCTTAAGGTACATTCGTCAATAAAATCTTTTTATAGAACAAAATATGTTTACTAAATCAACAATTACACAATTTTTTTACTGTTAAATGGTAAATGGTAAAAAATTAATTGATTTCGAATATTTTTAGTTTCATCTAAATCATTAGCGCCGCTAACGCGTCGTGCTTCAAATTTATTTCGCGCTGTAAAATTTAAATTTCCTCACGCGAATATAAATAACTATTACACACAAATTTTGTATAATATTTTTGGCCGACAATCATCACCAAAAAAGTAAAGAAAACAACAACATTATTTTTACCAATTTTAAGTAGGCCTGGCTGTTTAACCGTTTTGACATTCACCACTTAATATGTGTCAGTTCATTTGTTTAACTGACGTATAGATGGTGTCAATGCGCCTTTATTTTGAACATTATCGTGTCAAGTATTGTGTAAAGTAAATTTTTTTAAATCAATTTATGGGATTTTATACTTAGTTTATTTTTAAAACGTTCCCAAATAGCAGATACATCAGTCACTACTTTACCGAATAGTAGCCGTACTTCACCGTATAGTAGCCGTATTTTACCGCATAGTAGCCGTACTTTGTCGCGTTATGTTTAAAAATCAAATTTCAAGACAAGTATGAACAACTGAAAAATGTGCTTTACAGTTCAGAAGGCCAAAGAATACTATGCAAGACACGCCAGGTAAGAACATCTTTTTGTCTCATCAGTAATATGTTCCATTCGCCAGAAAAAAACTTTACCTGGCTTGTTGAATAATAAACTATGTCATTTTAAGTATAAAGTATCTAATCTAATCATCAAGTATATTTCCAAAATATCTTTTCTTTATTTCAAAGCCTAATATTATTTAAAAATTAAAATTTTATTATGCAATTTAATTTATTTAATTTGACCAAATTGGAAGCGTAATAAAATCGTATATATACCAATAATTCGTTTAAAAGCAATCAGACAAAGTTGTATTCATTGCTAATAATTTATTACTGCTGTAAATGCACAATATTTATAGCCTAAAATAAAGTGATATTTTCATATTGTTTCTATATTAAGAACTGCTCGTGTAAATCCAATAAATCAAAACTAAATCAATCGTAAAAGACAGATTTCTAAATTTTTTTACAGATGATCAATTACTTTGATTTCGACTATTCTTCGAAGCACTTTCATTAATCAAAATGATTAACTGTCTTACCGGAACTAAACCTTATTTATTTTTTTGTTAAAATTTTGATTGAAAATTAATATTTTATGAAGTACTAAAATTTTATATTAAACGCTGATTTAAGAAAATGAGAAAATAATCCCCAGTACTTACTTTAAAGGTTCAATTTTTAAAAGAAATTGCATCTTATATATCAACAAAAGCTTTCTTAAATTTGGTTTCACTAATATAAGTATGTAAATATTAAAGTAATTAATTTTACGGTTACTTTTGTATTTAACAGAAACAACTCAGAGTAGTAATAAAAAACTAAAAAATAGTAAAACAACAGAACTCCATGTTCACCCGATAAACAAAAATAAAATTACGTTTTACAGAAGAATTGTTCAAACAAAGCTTATAGACAATAGAATTTCCAACAACTTTTGTTCCTCAACTTTTATAACAATAATTATCACGTAAATTTCAATAATTACTTATTGGATCAAAAAATAGTTTAAACAAAAGTTGTGTATAATTAAATTAATTTGGAAACCTTCGCATAACTCTCCATCTTATTTATAAAATGTGAAGTAAAAAAAAGATCAAAATACTTTACTAACGCATCGAACTGTTCCAAATATAATAGATTATTTTTAAATTTCTAGCGAAAGTTCCATCACACATTAGAACATTGTTGTTGTTTTGATTATTTTTAAACTGAAAACTAAAATTATATGTTTTGTGCTATCATTTCTCAAACATCCAATTTATAAAATGGATGTAGCGCAAATAGAAACTGTCTTTTCTACTATTATGGATCCTTAATGTTCATTCAGTTGAAGTCGCAATAGCAATTCGTTTGTTCCCCATAAACATTTTCATTTCCTTCGAATTCCAAAAGCCTTTAAGTTTAGATTGTTTTTCGATTTACAGTATAATCTTCAAAAGATAAAGTGTGTATAATCTAAATGTTATTTATTTTAATACATCCATATTTTAAAATTACATTGTTTTGATAACCAAACATTTCAATAGATTAGGTATCAAGACAAATTGAACATTTTCTAAAAAAAATTAGTGCATTGCGGTGAGTGAAAGGTGTGGCTGACGAACAATTATTCTAAACTTGAGTAGGTACTGTTGATTTTGAGAGAAAATCGTTAGTTGCTGGCATAATTTTTTCCGACTTAGTTTTTTTTTGATATATTCAAACTTCTATTAATAAACTTTTCAAATTAAAATTGTATTTTAGTAACATTTTAATTGCAACTTTGGTTTTTCAAATTTGACGTTTTCTTTTTAGTTATAAGCTAATAATAACAATAATAATAATATTAATTGAGTTAAATTTAAAAATTTTCTAAATTCTAGTAACAAATAAATATCCTTGTAAGGAGGGATGAAATTAACAAACCTTACCTCTGTTTTAATTAGCCGATGTTTTGTCCAGCTCCATTTGAGCTTTATTTTTTAAGAAGTCTCAATGAAGCTCACATAGAACCAGGCACAACGTCGACTAATTAAAACCAAAATAACGGTTTTTAATTTTATCCATTTACCTCAAGGAATCCTTACGAGGATGTTCATCAGTAATATTAATATTCTGACAGATAAAACAATCACAAGACTTTATCTATTTTGATTAATTTTTATTTTGTTTGATGCACTCTGTATACTTGTGCATAATTACATATATTATAAAAAATGTTTTTTAAAACTCCAAGTGCAAGTTTCGTAATTAATTAGATTTAACCTATATAATATAATGTCACCTGTTTAGTGGAAATTATTCTTTTTTTTACGCGTAAATTGTTTTGGCATTATTAAAGTATTTGTTTTAAGTAGGTGGTACTGTATTTTAAGTAGATTTTGTTTGCGTTAAAAAGCGCCCCTGTTTTCGTCCTCACGTAACTACAATATTTATAGCCTTTGTTCTTTGATACATTTAAATCCGTTTTGATCACAATTAAGCTTGAAAGAAATTATTATTCCTATAGATTTTACTAAATGTTCTAATATAAGTCTAGCCACATTAAGCCACCCTACTTAGCTGACTCAATTAACACCTTGTTTGTTCTATAAAAAGCGTTTAAATCGTGTTGGGTTAAACAATAAATTTTATATTTGATATAGTTTAGACGCATTAGTAAAATTATACCCATGGTTAGATTCTAAGAACGGTCAACTTATTAATTAGAAAATTAAGAGAGGGAGAAGCCTCCCCCTGGTTTGTATGTAAATATTTAAGAAATTTGTCTGTAGGTTAGGGCGGTAGTCAATAAGCAGATTAACAACAATGCGGTACTATGAACAAACAACAAATACTAAAACTGTAGCGGATTAAAATTGTTATCTCTATTAACAATTGCTAATTATCGACCAGTGTGTGGAAAGCTCTCACATATTAACTAATGAAAGTGATTTGTATGCGAGTACTAAAGTGGTACTTTTGATAAAGTGCAAGGAACATCACCGTTTGCGGAATTAGAGGGAAATTCCGTTTGACTAGGATTAAAGTAACGCTTGCGGATGCGACAATTTTTATATTTTACCTGCGAACCAATTATCGAGATGTCATTTCTATTTAGTTGGCGTAATTATATTATTCCTGTCAACAACTTATTGCAACGATTAACGAAGAGTTGGATTCATTAGATACCAAAATATTGCTATGATTAAATTTGTTATGTTTTGCTGGAAAGTTTATTTATTGGTATGTTTAATAGAGTTAAAGAAATTTTGAGGTTCTTGAAATACTGGAACAAAATCTTCTAGAAAATACCTATAAACAAAATGTAATCATAATTAGTTTTTTAGAAGGAAACTTACCACGTTAAAGTGAGTTTGTGTAGCAGCATTAGTGTAAAACATTGGTTTTAATGAACATTTTAAATGAATGATATTGATAGGAATGAAAAAGAGGCCGTATCTCGATAACAACTGAAGATTCAGTGTCGATTTTCTTGGAAACGGTTGGCCAAATCGACATCTTTCAAGTATACTTTTTTGAGCTCATCACGTCAAAAAATGAAAATCTTCGAACAACAATCCCATATACCAAGGGGCAAAAAAGTTATGAACATTTTAATGTACGCGAAATGCTGCTGATGACGCCTTCTACAATCTACATCAAAACTGTAATCAGATTTAGATTTCTTATGCTAAAAAACTGCTGAATACCAAATTTCGTTGAAATCGTGCTTTTATTAAGGGAACTATTACGAAAAAACTTTTCAAAAATTATAACTTTGACACCCTGTAAGTTTTTTTGCATGAACATTTGTACTGAGGTAAGTTAGGTTCAATGAGTTAATTTACCTCCAAAATATGTGGTTTAATGTATGACTTTTATATTCGTTACACCTTGTATAGTATATAACAGTACATTTAACGACAGGTTTTGAAAGTTTTCATGGTTTATCTCAAAAAAATGTTATGATTACTTTTACCAGCGACTATAACCTCACATACATTAACACAACATCTAATATGCTCAATTGCATACATTGTAATTAATCCGAACGTCCACAAATAGTTTTAGCGGACTCATGTTCTCTCCTTTGTCGACTCGTTCTTAATTACGATTCGTCTACTAAAACTATATTTTGCGAACTTGTTACATAAAATTATATTATTTTTTAATTCCTCAGTTGTCCTTAATTTGAACGGTTTGAAACTACATTTCTACTAGGTATATGCTCTGTTGTTAAGTGAACAACCACAACGATAAAAGTGTGTATCCGTTTTTAACGGTAAATTATATAGGGATCCGGACACTTCGCCGAATAGACATATCGTCGAATGGACACAACGCCGAAACTTAGACACAACGTCGAAATGAATTATTGGACATATCGTCAAAACTGGACCAAACGCCGAAATCACCTGCTGGACACAATGCCGAAAATGGATACAACGTCGAAATCAGTAATTAGACATATTGTCGAATCTGGACACAACGTCGAAAACCAAAAACTGGCGTGTTTTTTGTAATAAAAGAGATTAATCTTAAGTAGGGTATTCAAAAAACTTGAACAGGTGATTTCGGCGTTGTATCCAGTTTTGACAGTATGTCCAATAATTCGTTTCGACGTTGTGTCCAAGTTTTGGCGTTGTGTTTATTCGACGCGACGTTATGTTTATTCGGCAAAGTTTCCACGACTCGTTATATACATTTTAATGTTTTGAATCAATGAAAATTTTATGGGCTTAATGGTCAGTACTATAAGTATACCATAATTTGTTGTGATTATTTGCGAATCGATTGTGTTTATTGAAACTACACTATTTGAGGTTATATTCAACCACGTGTTACCAATTACTAAACTTGAAAAATATGGTATCTCTACCGTTTATACGGTATTGATTATTTTTTGCACTTTTGTCTTTCTTTTACAAAGAAAAAATACCGGTCTTGGAAATTAGTCAGAGGAAATTGCAACCGTTAAAAGCAAAAGCATTAGAACCGTAAAGGGAAAATTAATAACAATAATGTCATTAAAGACAGATTGAAACACACAAATACGCTTGATAATAAAGCGGAGAAGAAGCTGGTAGCTCATATAAAGAAACTTCAGCCCCACCCCCCCCCACCCACCACCCCCCAAACCATCAACAAAAGGGGAAGGCACCGCACCCTTCTCCCCCCTTTTTTTCTGAATTTATTTGTGGGTTTGTTTTGTTTTTTTCCCTTCCACCATCTCCTTTCCTTTTTTTCTTTTTTTTTTCCACCCCCCCCCTTTCTTCATTCCCTTTTTTTCTCTTTCCCCTTTCCCCTTTCCCCCCTCCACCTCTCTTCTTTTCCCTTTTTTCTTTTTTTTTTTTTTTTTTTCCAAGGTTATAATCCCCTTTTTTTTTTTCTTTTCAACTAAAAAAAAACAAAAATATTTCTTTTTTTTTTTTTTTTTACTTTTCCCTCTTTTTTTTTTTTTTTTTTTTTATTTCTTCCCCCACCTTTTTTTCCTTAAAATTTTTCCTTTTTTTCTTCCACTTTTTTCCCCCCCTCCCCCCCCTAACCCCTTTTTATTTTTTTCTTTTTAAATAAAAATTTTCTTTTTTTTTTTTTTTTTTTTTTTTTTTTCACCCTCTTCTTTTCCCCCCCCCCTCTTTTTTCAACAAAAACTTCTTTTTCCCACTCCATTTTTATTTTTTTTTTTTTCCAAACTTTAAATTAAAAAATGGAAAATTTTTTTTAGTTTTTTTTTTAATTTACTTTCTTTACCCCTAATACCTACTTATTTTTTTAATTTTTTTTTTTTGTCTAAACCAAATACTAAAATTTACATTTACTAAATTAAAACAAAGGAGTTTGAATGGTTTAGACAATGTTATGTTTGAAATAATAACACTATTCTGGACTTCCATTGTCTATATTTTATTTTAATAGAATAAACACAACGTTTCAATTGCTATTGAATCTGCAATCGTCTTCAGGTGAATACTAACAAACTTAAAGACTACTGTAACTTATATACTAATACAAAGTTAGTGAAGCGATCAAGTGTACAAAGTTAATGAAGGGGACGTTACCGTAAACTAAGATTAGTCAGGCGTCTAATTAAGGGTTTCCACACATTGTTAATCTCTACGCTGGGTTGACTAAAGACATTCTTGTTGTTTTCGATAAACGCTGCTTCTTTAAATTTTCTCTTGTACCAGTGCTCTTCTCGGTGTATAATTCTTGCCTCCGACCATTTCATTTTGTGATGTTTTTCCCAGGAGTGTTGGGCAATGCCGGATTTCAAAGTCTCTCCTCTCTGCGTATGGGTTTTATGTTCCTTCAACCTGATATCTAAGGGTCTTTTAGTTTCCCCTACGTATGACTGGCCGCATTCACATGGGACTTCGTAGATGCAATTCTTGGAGTCACGACTGTTGTCTGGTCTAGTTTTGGAGATCATGCTACCAATAGTTCTTGATGATCTGAATACCGTGTTAATGTCATAATTTCTTCCTATCCGTTTTATTTTCTCAGATAATCCTTTGACATATGGAATGCTGAGTAGTGTTTTGGGTTTCTCTTCGGTCATGGCTGGTTGGTTCTTAGAGAGTTGTAGAGCAGTTTCTACCACTCGTTTCGGGTAACCATTTTGTTTAAGGTCTCTTCTGATGTTCTTGATTTCTTCTTGTAGTCCTACCTCTGTATTACATAGTCTGTGAGCTCTGTCGACTAAAGATTTAATAATCCCTTTCTTTGTTGTTCCACTGTGATTGGAGTCGTAATTCAGATATTGGCCGGTATGAGTTGGCTTTCTGTAAACTGATGTCACAATATCCTCATTGTTTCTTTTTGCGAGGACGTCCAAGAATGGTAGTGAGTATTCCCTTTCTTTCTCCATGGTGAATTTGATGGATGGCTTAATGTTGTTCAGGTGGTGTAGAAAAGGTCTAGCTGACGGTCGCTATGGTTCCAAATTATGAACGTATCGTCTACATATCTGAGCCATAATTTTGGTTTAAATCTCGCTTTTTCCAGTGCTTGGACCTCGAACCAGTTCATGTAGATGTTGGCGATTACCGGTGAGAGAGACGAACCCATAGGAAGACCGTCGTCTTGTGCAAAGAATTCGTCCTTTAATTGGAAATATGAGTTCCTGAGGCAGCATTGTAGAAGTTCCATTATCCCCTTAACCGGTAGCAAAGTTCTATTATGTAATTCCTCGTCCTCTAGCAACTTCTTCTGAATAATTTCTAAAGATTCTTCAACCGGAACATTAGAGTAGAGGCTTTCTACATCGAAGCTGACAAAACGATCTCGTTTTTGTAGTTCTATAGACTTAAGAATCTCTACGAAATGTCTGGAATCCTTCACAAACGATGGGCTGCCATCTTGAAGTGGTCGTAGAATTGGAAGTAAGAACTTGGCTAGTAGGTATGTGGGTCCATAACGAAAGCTAGTTATTGGTCGAAACGGCATGTTGTCTTTATGTATTTTTGGTAATCCATATAAATGCGGTGGTTTGCTGTGGTGTGACGTAAGAGTTGTCCTTGTTCTCGAAGGAAGGTATTCTTCATATTTCTTCAATATCTGGTAGACCTTCCTCTCCAGGCTGGAAGTGGAATCTTTCTTCAAGCGTTGGTAGTTCCCTTGTCGTAGAATCTCGTCTGTTTTTGGTCGTATGTATGGGAATCCATGATTACTTTTTTTTTTTTTTTGTTGGTTGGTTTTTTTTTGTTTTTTTTTTTTTTTTTTTTTTTTTTTAATTTTTTTTTTTTTTGTTTTGTTTTTTTTTTTTTTTTTTTTTTTTTTTTTTTTTTTTTTTGTTTTTTATTTTTTTTTTTTTTTTTTTTTTGGTTTTTTTTTTTTGGGTTTTTGTTTTTGTTTTTAGGAAATTGTTTTTTTTTTAAGAATATTATTTTTTTTTTTAAAAGTGTTTGTTTTTTGTTTGTGTGGGGGGGGGGAATTTTTGGTTGTTTTTTTTTGGTTTGTTTTTTTTTTTTGTGTTGTTTTTTTTTTTTTTTGTTTTTTTTTTGTCTTTTTTTTTTGTGATTAAAATTAAAGTTAAATTTAATCGCATAAAACGCACATGAAGCAGCGGCAATTGTTTTTTTTTTTTTTTTTTTTTTTTTTTTTTTTTTTTTTTTTTTTTTTCCTATATCCTTGATACAACTTCAACCACTAATGAACCACATCCTTGTTCAGATGATAAAACTAATGAAAGCAATTCTCAAAATAATTACACGCTAGTAAAGCTGCTTACTGTTACTTGCCTCAAGCTATCAATAACTTTAAAAAGTAGAGGAGGTATGCTGGCTCAAATTCTGATATCTCTTAAAAATGTAAAAACAGTTAAGAAATTTGAAACAAGCTGAAAAAAGAAAGCAAACGCAAAAAACAATAAAAAAAAGCTTGTAAAGAAATTAAAAATTTCTATCCAAAAACTGCAACATGCCATTCTGACATTATTTGAAAGGAAATGCAATAGTTTAGAAAATCAAAATAGAAGGTAAAATAATTAAAGTGATACTTACTCTTTAGATGACTTTTCAACACACAAGAATAACTCTTTATTTGGTGAAGATACATCTGCAAAAAATAAAATGTAACTAAGAAAAAAGTAAAAAGTTTATCGTTAGTGGCAACTGTTTTGTTTAGTGAAAAGTAATACTTGTAGTTGGCATGATTTATTTATTCTGATTTGTTTACATCTTGTTTTTACCTCCTAAAGTAACTAATTACTGAATACTATTAGAGAGGGAAAGCATTCATTTACAATTGTTCCAATTTTTAATAAAAATTTGATGTCTATTTTAGAGTTATAATTGTGTACTACTAGTCTATTACTATCTCTTTCACGCCTGTTTCAATTGGCAACACACATATTTTTAAGACACATCTTTTTATCACTTCACGCACTGTTTTTATTGTTACTACTTCCCATAGTAATAGTAGCATGTTGTCTTCTTTAATGATGACCAAAATTCCAAGAGCTGCAAGTTAGTTGCAATTCTGCTTTCATTTGACCCGTTGTTGTAGAGTTGTTATAAATTCTTTCGACCATCTCTTTCAAAATTTTGTCGAAGTTGCCATCGTGATAGGGTATTTATTTTAATTCTTGTAAATCAAGTTAAACTGGGGCATTGAGTGGTTCGCCGACAAGGAAATCCCGGATGTTAAGGTTTCCAGATCATTTGATAATGGGATAAGTATACGGAAATTGATGCAAGATTCTATTTGAGTTATTAACGTCAATAATTCTTTGTGACGTAAACATAGTTCACCCATTACCCTTTTTAAATGATGTTTTAATAATTTTACTTGTGTTTCCCAAATACCTCTAAAATTAAGAGTACGGGTAGGAGAAATAAAATGCCAATTTACATTTTTAATATTTAACTTGGTTAAGATATTTTTCCAAATTCTTGAATTTGAATAATTCTTATAATCGTACTGTGTGAGTCGTTTAATTCTTGTGTTGTTATAGGACCTCCTTGTTCTTGTTTGTTTTTACGACAATTATTAGCAAATCTACATGTATATGACATTACTCTAATTAGTTTAAATAAATTATCGGTTACGTTATATAAAGTGACAGTATTTACATAATGCTGTGTTCTTACACAATCAAACGGTCTCGTAGCAAACTCCATGCTGTTTCATAATTTGCGTTAGAAATTGGTAAGGGTTTGATTGCTTGACTAGCATCTCGTTTCAAAGATTGTTTTAAATAATGAAATTTTCTAAATCACTTAAGTTTGAATTTTGGTGGATCAAGGTATTAAATGTATCGTAAAAACTAAGCCAATCAGAATAACTGCCATCAAAGGAAGGTAAGTTAATTATCAGTAATGTAATATTTTTATTTTTGATTTTTTAACGTGTTTTTTGATTGATTAGTGTTTGTGTTACGTTTGAAGTTTTGTTCAATAAAATCCGCTACTAATGTAATCAACTCGTAATATTTATCCTCAAAGGCGTCCCTCTCTTTTTACATTAGTTGAATTTGTGTTGTCAATTAATTCAATGTTTTCTTGAATAACTAAGAAATTGTCAAATATTTTTTCAATTTTAGCAAGTCTAACTTTTAATGTATTAATGTTTGATTCGTGTGTAAAGTTTTCTAGAAATGAATTGAATCTTGTTAATTGAGAATTTAGGATCCCGCGTATTGCTACAAGTTCTTTTACTTCCTCAGCCATGTTTAACGTTACAAGAATTTAAATTGGGAATGGTACGTTAGGATGTTAGTGTTTATGAAGGATATTGTGCAACCACTTACCCCAATTTATTGATTTGGATCGGACGTTTCCGGTTTTTGCAGAGAATCAGTTGAAGATTTTTCGCTCTCGATGGAAAATTTCTTAAAGTATGTTGTAGATAAATCTTTCTGCTATGTGTGGAGAAGCCTTATATTTTTAATTTGGTGTGGAATAATACTCTCGCTCTGGATGGAGATATTATCTGCCTCATTTTATCACTTAACACTTGTTTGTATAAAATCACTTACGCGATATTTTGATAATCTTTGCACTGATGTAAATTAAGCTCGAAGGTCCAATGTTTTGTTTAGTGAAAAGTAATACTTGTGGTTTAAATGATTGATTCATACTGTTTTGTTTACAACTCGTTTTTACCTCTTAAACTAATTAACTAATAAATACTATTAGGGGGGGAAAGCTCCGCCCTGTCTCATATTTCACGGAGATGCCGAAACAGCAACAGTACCGCCACAGATAAGCATCTTAACCAGACAATATGAGAGAGCTGCCATACTAAATATTTATTAATTTGCAATGTGCTATTTTTAGCAAGAATTGGCATGGTTTATCCACTTACGGTTTTTAAAATCCTCATGGTGAGCCTATTTAGGTGGGACAAATATTTTGAATTCATTTACGTGTACAAACAAAATATTCTCTAATATTATTTGTTATTTTTAAAAGGCTCGCTTATAAAAATCAATTTGTAAGCACGAATTAAAATTAATAAATGTTATACAACTTTAACATAAACAGACAATCGTATAAATTATTCCACGCGTACACAAATACAAGCACTTCTAACAACATAAATATATTCGAAAGTCATTCTAGAGTTATTTATTGCGTCTTTTCTATCAAACCCCAAGACTTCCGTTTTTGCGTTGTTCGGTTTCAGTAACACGGTTTGATCATTTCGTAAGAGCAATTTATTATGTTTCTATTTTCTACCCAACATGTCGTAGCCGTATGTGATAATTGTTAAATAACCGTCTAATATTTTATACGAAAAGTGGAAGATAGAAGTATGTAAATTCGTCTTATATGGAAAATGCATGTCGTACCTAAGTAACTAATTTAATTTTAAACGACAAAACTTCATTTCGGTTTTTGAAAGGGGTGAATGTTATAAGGACGTAGTTTAAGTGTCTTTTCACGCTCTAAATGCCAGAGAATAAGTAGTTACCGTCAAAAACAGAATTATAATTATTATGATTTGTGAAATTTAGTTGATAGTTTCATTCTAAAAATTAAATTTCGTAAGATACAAAAACATTCGAAACATTTGTTAGTTGATGAAAAAATGGTTAAGTGATTAAGTGACTTCAATAAAATTGTATCTATATTTATGAATAATTACATAAATAAGCAAACATTTAAATTTGGTAAATATTCACCTCAAAACATAATTTGTAAATTATACTGGGTGTCCATTAACTCTACGGATAACTTTCATGTAGTGATTCTAGACCCAAAATAAAAAACAAGTTCATATAAACCCAGGTTTGGAAACTCTTTTGTTTACGACCAACAGAGTGTGTTTGGCGATATTTTGTAAAAAAATTTGAATATGGTCCTAAAATTTGCGACACGGGGGTTTTTGTAGTCGAGAAACTTCAATATTTCATTGATTTTGAAGCAGCTTGCAGAGGGCGCCATTTATAGTAGTATGCTAAAAAGTTAATTAACCATAACTTCTTTTACCACACGGTATATTGACATTCAATTTTAACTAGTTTGTTTCCTTTTAATTCTGAGTAAAAAGGTATACTTGGTCAATGCCCCTCAGATCAACCGTTTTCGAGATATTGGTTGATGAACAGTTTAATTTAATTCCCTATAATCCTTAGCTAATTGGAATTAAAAATCAAAGTAATGTATGTTAGCATTTTACTTTGACTTTGAATTTAAAAACTAAAATGAAAAATAAATTATATAGGTAACTAAATAAATAAATGTTACAAAGGGTGTCCCAAATTTCAGGACCATGTTCAAATTTGTTTAATTCTAGACATTAGAAAACTTCAAAGCGAAATGGGCGCCATCTGAAGACATACATCCTAATTAGTAGGGTCTCAGGGTACAAGAAACAAACAAACTGTTACCATAAAGACATATAAGTATATTTTATAGAGCTTTTCGTTTAACACTGTGACGTTAAACATACACAAATATACATTTAGATAAATCACAGATTTAGCAAACAATAATAAAAGAGAAAGTCTCAGCAAACAAAATTCTAGATATAATAGTGTTAGATCACCAGTAATTGAACTTACTTTGTCAAACAGTCTATTATTGTAGTCTCTTAGAACCCCAAAGAACAATAGAATCGACACGTGATAAAGTAAGAATAAGTACGCTTGTTATCCGAAACAAAAAAAAACTCTTAGAGCGAGATAAAATAGTTAAAGCTCCTTAATTGTAAGTACACTATTGCATTAATGTGAACTAACAAACGAAACGCTAACATGTGATAGTTATGCAGTTTACTCGGCCGTGCGATCACAAAATAATTGTTCCAATAACGCGTCTTTAAACGTATAAGATTCGGTCAAAACAACTGTAAATACAACCATGGAAGTTATTTTTAGAGGCGCATTACATTCATGCAAAGTTAATTATCTAGGTACTTATACTTGATTGATATTGTGTCGAGATGTCAAAGCACTCTAAACTCAGCTGTCGAACATGTAGTGTTATCTCCATAAATGAGAAAAAGAAAAAAGAAATTTTGCTGATAGTTTATGCAAAGGGTGTTGAATGCGTTTGCTGATTATAAGCGAGTAGTGTGTCCTTTGTTATATATTTTTTTTATTGTGTTTTTCCGGCTGATAAAGAATCTGACAGTTTTTCATACCAGGTGAAAAAGTTTAGTATTATGAGTACCTGCTGAAGATTTGAAAGTATTTATTTCGTAAAGAAATCGTTGGAAAACGTTTTCCTAAATTTTATTTTTTTTATATATTTTTGGCCATCTTTTATTAGGCTTACGCATAGTAAATTTCTAAATTTTGGTTGTTGAAATTAAAATTTTTAAATTAGAAATGTTATCCCTTTTATGTTGGAACGAATGTTGAATTTTCTTTTTTTTATAACCAGGCCTCCATTTACTACATTAAATAGCTTTAGTTGCTTACTCACCGATTCGTAGTATCAACAACTTTTCAGTCACTCAATCTGTATTATACAAGTATAAACCGCACCGCGTCGGGAGACAACACACCTCAAGCAAAAACCTAGTTTTTTTATTATTTTCCTTAAAAAATATGGTAACTTGATGCCTTTTAAATTAAAAAAAATAAAAACCAAATTTTATTTAAAAACCTTTTATGAAATAAAACTAAGAAGATATAAAATTTTATTTATTTTTTATTAAAATTTTTTAAAAAAAAAAAAATAAATTAAAAAAAAAAAAAAAGATAAAGCACCGCAACTTATGATTTCTACATGAGTTCCATTCAGCTTCTGAGGTATTCTGTACCTTGCTAGATTATTACACAATGTAAAATGTTTTTAAGCAAAAAATGCCTTACTGGAAATACTAATTTTAGAACACTAAATTTATTTTAAAACCTCATTTCACAAAGGGCTTTTGCATAACGACGAAATTGTGAAAAGAAAACGAGATCGGGCCCAACCGAATCGTTTTGTACAGCGGAGTCAAATAAGTTGCCTAACTATAAGGACAAAGATGTCTATAAATGTGAATAGAATTTAACACTGAAAACTTTGATTCGAAAAACCATTCAAAAATTGCAAATGTAAATTAATAACTACTAAATATACAACTAAGGGATGACGCTTATTTGACATTGTTTTAAAGTAAACACAAAGTGAGTTTAAGTAAAATTAAATGATTATTAAATGCTTAGTTGGTGACGTCAGCATTCATGATCACTTTGCCTCGGTTGGCAACAAAATTGTTACAGTTGGTTGTAGACGAATTTATTTTAGAAAAATTTATAATTGTTTAGGTGCATTTACTCTTAATACATTTAATATTTAACCCCATTAATGAAAGACTGACGCACACAACGTGTAATTAATTTGTCGGGGAATCCCTCAAGCACAAAAAGTTATAGGAGTTCTCAACAACAATTGCGTGTAAAAAGATATCTTAAAAATATATCAACGTAGCCTTCGAGTTGAGTTACGTGCTGTTGTTGAGATTTATCCCATCCTTCAAGTATATTCTAAAAATTTGTTAAACGTCAACGACGAGAAAGAAGATGAAACAGAAAGCAAAAACTCGCTGGTATATGTAGATAAATTGGAACCACTTCAGCCTTATAGGTTATAACATCTAAAGATATTGCCAGCAAGATGAATAATGAAGGTAAATTTTGTTCATGGGCGACTTATGATTGGATTTTATTGACATTTGCAATCAACACAGGCTAAATGTAGATATTTTAATACAAATTGAAATTCAAAATCCTACCGTAAAACTACGTAATCTTTTGTATAATTACATTAATTATGAAAATAACTATGTCATAAATCA
Source organism: Abscondita cerata (assembly GCA_030710515.1). Classification (NCBI taxonomy): domain Eukaryota; kingdom Metazoa; phylum Arthropoda; class Insecta; order Coleoptera; family Lampyridae; genus Abscondita; species Abscondita cerata. The sequence goes on along the minus strand of JALBCR010000864.1, from coordinate 445,856 downwards.
GTTTATATGAGTATTTCTGTTGATAATTACAAAATAAATTTGGCCTATTTAAAAAGCTCTACTTCATTTATTCATTCAAAATATTAACCTGTAGTATGTGTGTTAAAACTAATTATGTGCATTATCTTGTATTTATTGTATGTATAAGTCACAAACTACAGTATGCTGTTACACAAAGCCTCGTATGCGGATTATCGCTTATAGAATTTTATGTTCCCATCTAGAAATTATTTACTAAAGCTGCACTAATAGTTATTATAATAATACCTACTATAACTACAAATGGCGCAACCCGGCTAAGTTGTAAAACTTTGCATTTGTAATTACACCGTAAACAGTTGTGTGTTTGTTAACGTTCTCTGTTATACTGTTGTTTATAATGCCTAACACTTGTTACTTCTATTTTATGTAATAATGCTCAATAATGCAATAAAAACGTATTCAATTCTTAAGTATTTTTGTAGCTGATATATCAATTCCAGTGATGAAAAACTTTTATTCTGATTATTTTGAAATGACTAACGTAAATGGATTTTTTTTCAAATGTTAGTTTATGATGAAATTTTTCTTGATTATTGTGTCAATTGGGTGAATTTTGACCGGGAAGTTTGTTTGTGTACACACTGGCAAATTTCACTCACACTTTTTAAAATTTTATACGCAATTATCGACTAGTATTAACACTAAAAATAATATAAACACAAAAAAGTTGACAGGCGTTTACTATGTTAAATTCAAAATTAATGCATATCTTTTATCTGGGACAATCAAGCACAATACAGTAACATGTTTTGTGAAACCGAGATGTTTAAAATGTAGTTTAATAAAAAAAAATTAGTAAAATATATTATTATTATTATTATTCGGTATGGTAATTTTATAAAAACACCTTGGTGGAGGACTTGGTTAAATCGTTGTAGGGTTGTGCTTTGCTCACAAAACCCGGGTTCAATTCCAATTGCTGTAATTAATTTCTTTATTATTGTTTTTAGGTTTGTCGGATCAGAAATTTGTGAAAGTAAAACTATTAATTTTAAAAGTTTAAAATTTAAACTGATTGTATAAAATTTAAACTACAACAACATCGATAAATTAAAAATAAAAGTTACGATATTTCGAAATAAAACGGGGGTTTTGTCGTGTAAATCGATACCTGACTATTTTATCTGCCAAGGCGTTCATACCAGGTTTTCTACTTCTGATTAATAAATAAAATACCCTAAACAATGACTTATTTCACTAATTTTTTATTAAAATAGGTTTTAAACACTCATTATTTTCAAAATAAATTTGTTATATCTTTTCAATCTAACAATATATCTTTTTAATAGCAATATAACTGCCGTTATAAATAGACATACAGAACTGAGAACTGTTAAAATTTCTAAACCTCCGGCTCTCTGGTTGATCGACAACTTTAAATTGAGGATGTCTCTTAAATACAAAGCTTTGTTAAAATTTAAATACCGAAAATCTACACACTGGGATTATTATTTATAGGGGTTACGTAATTTAATTAATTTTACTATAAAATGCAAAAAGGCGTATATGAAATTTCAGATTCAACAATATGGTAGAAACACATTCGCTATCCGAAGGAATTAAAAAAACTGAATGTTTACAGCAAACGTCATAATGAAATTTCCACCAACTTAGCTAATGCCGATAAACTAAATGATCGTTTATTTGTTCATTGAACAAAGGTAATTTTATAATAACAACTACTATAAAAACTTTACTTCTAAGTTTAGTTTTTAACTGTTAGTAATATTGAAATAACCCAGATAATATCAGAATTACACTAATGCCGTTTGTATTGATGGTATTAGTATTAAAATAATAAAACTGTATTTTCCTTTTATAGTTCCTTTTTTGTTATTAATTTTTGCTTAAGAAAAAGAACTTTTCCGAAAATATGGAAGTCAGCTAACATCATTCCCTTACCTACAATTAAAGACGCCAAGAAATTTAAATACCTTTGACTAATTAGTGTCTTGCCAACTATTATATTATAAACACTACTACTTGTCTATGATCCTGAGACACAAACATATATCTATGACAATTCAAAAATGCTATGCACAGTTGAGGCTAATTGTTAACAATAGGTATTATTTCAGTCAAAGGATTAAAACATTGTTATGTCAGTCACTAGTACTGTTTCAGTGTAATTACTTAATGAAATCAACTGGCTCAATTTGAAAATACAAGGTTGTTGCAATCTAGTTGCTTGTTTCACAAAATCATTTCAACTACAACACCGGATATTGTAGAAATTAGAAGCTGCACTATACGGAGATTGCGTTAAGAATTAAATCTAAAGACTAGATCTTTATCGTGCAGAAAGAATGTTATATAAAATTATGTGCGGTACTACAGTATTTGCGTTGGAAAATCAAATCTAAAGACACAGTCTCTTTCGTATAGCAAGAATATTAAGAAACTCGGTTAATAACGGTGGCCAGGTATCAAGCGGTTAATAGTAAACAACAAATTCTAAACGGTTACAATAGGGGATTTCTTTAAGATCTCTGAGAATAACTTAAAAAAAAATTTAAATGAACTATAAAACTCGTGCTTTCATACTGTAAATTTGTCTATGAAGGGAGAGAGATTTTATACACGATTGAGTTGTAGATGGGAAAATGGCGCAAATAACTTTTTTACCTATTTTTTTAAAACGCCATTTGTTCATGTTTGTTTCAATTTAATAAATTAAAATATTCATTTAATTGAAATTCATAATCTTAATACACGAAAAAATAATCTCTATCAATGTTTTTGCATCAAAACTGATGTCAGATTATTACTCCTACATCACGCTGTGATCAATATAAAAAACTTTCAAAATATTTAGCATAATAATAATTTTCTAAAAGAAAAGGGTTTAAAATGGAAGAAACTACTTCATTTTTTTTAATAAACCAGGACAAAATTAAAATTTGGGAAAAATAGTACGTCACTAACAAATTAAAGTATTAACAAAAAATTAAAGTTTAATAAAATATATGCACTTCAAAAATTTGACAAAATTTTTTAATAAAAACAGGAAATCCTATTGTGTCATTCAGAGGACAATTAAATGACAGACCTTTTCCTTTTTTTTTACTTGTGTGTGACAAATTTTGATACATCTGTTAATGTTAAACATACTATTTTAAATGAAAAATATAATGTATATTAAGGAAAATTAAAAAATATTTTGAGAAACTATTATCATATTTGTTGTTTTTTAGACATTTTAAATTTGTCATTAGATAAGAAAACTATTGCAAAGATGTAAGGGAGATGAAATTCTTCGTAATGTTTTTGTGGTATACAGGGAGTACGCTTTACGCTGTGAAATTATCTAGTTTTGAAACAGTCATAATTTGTTTTTTTTATGGTATACTATACAGAAGGAGTTTTGATTAAAAGTTATGGGAAAATAATTTTATTAGAATTTAGAAATTTCACGGGAAGTGGAGTCCATCTTGATTATTTTTAATAAAAACTAGTATTTATTACTTTATTTTATAATTTTGCTATAAATTTTAGACAAAATTTGTGTACCATATGCTATACCTAAAATTAACCATAATTGAAATATTTGCATATTTTTAAAAATTTGTCTAATACCCTGTCAGATTTCACTCAATAACACGGCTGACAATGGGGAGAGTGTTTAATTCACGACCAGCTTTGATACAGTGGAAAGGGGTCCTGGGTAAAAAATGATCACATAAATTGTGGGGCGCCAAGTAATTTTTATTTATATAATAAACACTCCCAATAAATTTGGTAACTTAAAAAAAACTACTAAAATACGGTTACGTACTTGCGTGCATCTTGTATTGACCGTAAACATTACGAAAAATGGCGTTAAATAAAACGCAATCTAAATTGTTCTTGGCCACAAAAAACATTTAGACAACAATTGAGTTCTTTCTTATACTACCTTAGATAGTACAAACCTTAGATAATAACTTAATGGTAGCGTAGATTGTTGCATAACAGAAAATCTGAACATACACATATATCCGTAGGTGTTTGATTAAAACAATGTCAAGTTGATATAACTGACCAATATATTTACGTGCAATGCAGATATTGCATTTGTTCAGATCCGAAAACCAAAATAATGACAAATACTGACAATAACATAAACGACACTATACATAAGATAATAGGTATCTGACCTTTGTGTAGATTGGTAATCGAAACTTTCCACTTTGCTTAATTGCCGGGTTCTGCGTAAACGACAGCGCTCTTAATTACTAATAAGTTATCTGTTGAATAACTTCAAGAGAGGGAAGACAAAAAAAACCTCGGAACGTGTGCAGGAGGGTTTAATCCAAACGACGATTATTATTATTACCCTGTAGCTTACTATGCGAGCGGAGAGTTAACAAAAAACCTTAAATTTTTGAACTGCATGCATAAATGAATTGCAGATAACCAACCAGATGGAACGGTGCTGAAAATCTCCAAAAAACGGGTATTGGAAACCGAAAAGACACAAACTTAAGATAAATCTTTTTCTCAATCCTTAATATTCTGGCGGACTAAATTATCCCTACGGATGATTCCCAAAATTTTACAAACAGGATAAAATGTCCACGCCACAGAATGCACCTTATACCAGTTCCTAGTTGCTTACAGTATCACCTTGAGCAATATGAAAATAGGTCAGCGGCGCCGAATATTATTTAGCAACAAGATGGAAAATAAAGGCCAGAAACAATCAAAATTAAATTAATGAGTTAACCCAAAGCAATCGGGAACCCAATTAAACAAAATTAGGTAATGCGTCAAACAAAATTCTAATACAAAAGTAATACAAAATTATAAATATCAATGCGCGCTTATGTTAACTGGATACAATACCAAACTAAATACATAGAGGACCGTACTGGTTTTAAAACATTAATAATAAAAATGTAGATGCAAATAAACAGTGTTCCATACAAAATGAAATCGTAACAACTCTCCCCTTACTTGAAGAAATTTTCAACAATAAAATTTCTTTGGGGAAGATGTTAAATGAAGAACCCAAAATTAAATGGTCTATAAACTGTAAAAAAATTTAAAAAATTATTGGTACAAAACAGGTAAAAAGAAAAAAAAATCAGAACTTGAAAATTGGGCTTGACATACTCTAACCTCAATAACAAAATAATATTATATTTGTACATATTCTGCTCAATTAAACAAATACCTAAATTAAAGGGAATATGGAGATGCTAGTAAAAGCACACATCCTAAAAAAATAATACTGAAAGAGAAAGGAAACTAAGTTTCTGGAGGATGACTATAAGATCCTTAGCGAACTACACTTAGAATCTATTCCATCTTCCGTAATAATGCGGTAAGTCCATGGTGATAATCACTTCTTTGATTCTATAAGGGGCTACAAACTTTGGGGCAAGCTTAGCAGTAAAATTTTTGAGAAGCATCGGACAATACATGATTTCGTCTCCACACTTGTTGACCCACTTGAAATGTGGTAGGACGGCGTCTTAGATTGTAGTGTTTCTTACTCTTTTCATAAGCTTGTTTTAAACCAAATTGAATATCTGAATATAATTTTTCCAAAATCTGCCAAACGTTTAGGGTAATAGCAGATCGATCAAACGTAATTTCATCTTTCAGAGTACCAGAACCACTCAAAACAATTTCCCGACCATAATTTATAAAGTTAGGGGTAAATCCAGTTACTTCGTGTTTAGAACAACGAATAGCACAAGCAACTTTCTGCAAATATTTACACCAATCCTTTTGATTTTCGGACACATAAGCTGTAAGCATCGTCTTAATTACACGATTAACCCTTTCGGTAGGGTTACATTGTGGGTGATAATTTGCTGTATAACTGATGTGGATATTATAGCCATTCATGAGATCTACAAAAACCTTGCTACGAAATTGTACGCCATTGTCTACAATAATTTTATCGGGAGCTCCAAACCGTAAGATGACATGATCCTCAATTGAGCTTACAATACTATTTGAGGTAGCCTGACGTAAAGGGAAAAGTAAAGGGTACTTACTAAAACAGTCAACCACAACCAGTATGTAAGAATAACCTTTTGAAGATCAAAAGGGTCCTATTATGTCTGCACAAATAAGTTTTCATGGGGTTTTGACAGTTGGTACGGTACCAACATTTTACCTATAGGTTTTTGTTGCTTGGGTTTAACCCGCAGACAAGTGGTACACTTATTTATGTATTTAGTAACATCGCTCTTGAGCTTTGGCCAGTAATATTGAGATGAAATTCGCGCAGATGTTTTGAAAATACCCGTATGCCCACATGTAGGTACATCATGGTGAGATCGAATAATTTCGGATCGTTGGTTCTTTGGAGGCACAAGTCTCCACTCAGGTTCATCTAAATGCGTATATTTTAATAGAACTCTTTTGAACATTTTACCATCATCATCTACACGCCACTTGGAAAATTTTTCCGGAGAAATTTGTATTTTCCTGATCATTTTTGTAAAGTCTTCCTCCCCATCGACAGAAGACGAAGCGCTTGACGGAGTCTAAACAAACAACTGATCTTGAAAGCGCATCTGGAATTACGTGATCTTTACCTTTCCTGTGAATTATTTCAAAAGAATATTGTTGAAGGCGTACTGCCCAACGGGCAATACGTCCCACTGGATCCTTGATGTTGTTTAACCATTTCAAACTGTAATGGTCAGTAATTACAGAGAATTTTATTCCTTCGATGTAAGGCCTGAATTTTTCTATGGCAAAAATGACAGCTAAACATTCTTTTTCTGTCGTACTATACTTTCGTTCTTGTTTATTTAACGATCTACTTAAGTAAACTATAACTTTAGGGCCATCTGGATAAGTTTGCGACAATACTGCGCCAAGACCATATTCACTTGCGTCAGTTTCTATGACGAACGGATAAGAATAATCAGGACACGACAGCACTGGAGCAGAAACTAGAAGTTTTTGACAGTCGTTAACGCTGTAGCGCAAGCTTGAGTCCAAATGAAAGGAGAATTTTTCCGGAGAAGAGATGTTAAAGGAGCCACGATGTTTGCGAAATTTGGGATGAACCTTCTATACCATGAAACAATTCCTACGACACGTCGAACTTCTTTCACGTTTTTGGGATTTGGTATATTTAAAATAGCCTCTACTTTACTCGGATCTACATGTAAGCCTCTTTCGTTAACAACATAACCAAGGTAGGTTAATTCAGATTTACAAAATTGACATTTTTCTTGACTGACGGTCAAATTGGCTTGCTTTAATCTTGAAAATACCTCCAACAATATATCTAGATGTTTCTCGAAAGTTTGTGTAACAATGACAATATCATCCAAGTACACAAAAAAACGTGAGGCTCAATTCTGGACCCAAAATGTGGTCTATTAACCGTTGCCTGTGGCTGGAGCATTAGTTAACCCCATTGGCATTCTCTTAAATTAAAACTATCCTCAAGATGGGACTGCAAATGCTGTTAACGCTCGAGAGGACTCTACCATAGGAACTTGATATATGCCGATTTTACATCAAGAGTACTTAGAAATTTAGCATCTCAAAGTTTATCCAAAATAGTAGAGATAAATGGTAGTGGATACGCGTCGGGCTGTGTTATCGCATTTAATTTCCTAAAATCGATGCAAACCCTATACGAATTACCTTTCTTCTTTACGGGGAGTACAGGGGACGACCAAGAACTTGAAGAACGTTCAATAATATCGTCCTTTAATAACTTATATTTCCGCATCGATATGTTTCTGCATTATAGGTGACACGAGGTACTGTCTTTGTTTTATGGGAGCGGCAGATGTATTAATGAAATGTTCAACCAAGGTAGTGCAACCTAATTTTTTTATTCATGGAAGAAAATTCTTTGTCAATAAAATTTTGTAATTGAATTTCCTGTACAGGAGTTAGAGTGGATCTTGGTTTCAAAGTTTCAACCAAATCAAAAGCAGCCCATTCTGGATTAGCAAAATACCAAGCACCGTGACGCAAATCCGGTACAACACCCATAATTTTCCAGAAATCTGTTCCTAAAATTAAAGTATGTCGTAATGAAGGAACTACAAGAACCGAAACAATTTTAACTTTGTCTTTAATTTGGAAAGGTACTGAAATAGTACTTGCAGTTTCACATTTTGATCCATTTGCAACTAGCAAAGAGATATCTCATCGCTTTCAAGGAAAAACCCAATTTATTTAAAATTTTTAATGCAGGATTTCCAACAATTTTCCGAGATGCACCAGAATCTAATAAAACTAAAATTTCAAAACCTAACACTTTAACTTTGAGATGGGGTCTTTCATCCCTTCAGCGTGATCAAGAATAAAGTCCAATAAAATTTTATTTTTGACGACAATGTAAAACGGTTGATCGGAGTATTTGACAATAAAGAGGGTACTACCCGATCAGTTAGTTCCTCTGTTGGGAGTTTAAATTGTGGTTAGCACAAGTTTTTGTAGTTGCATCTACTAAACCACACCGGTAACAAAATTTTTAGGTTTTGGAGTAGTACACATTGCCAGCTATGACCAAAATTTAGGCAGTTCCAACACTTAACATTTGAAGACAGCACATCAACTACAATAGAAGATGATGGAAGTGGAATTTCATCTGTATTGCCAACGTAGGCTAAATCCGGCTCTAAAGCTTTGTTAGCTTTTGGAGGTGGAATATATTCCAAAGTAAGTTGTTTTCAATTTCAGCCTCTTTTCCTAATTCTCGAAGTTCTTGGAAACTTGTTATTGTTTTTCACCTCAAAATGAACGATAATATGGATAAATATTGTCAAGGGCTAATTGTAGTTTAATCTTATCTGACACTTTACAAGTTAATCTACTAAATAATCGATGCATTATTGCCAAAAACATAGTCATTGATTCATTGGGACCTTGCGTGCGAAGTTTAATTTTTTTAAACAATTTTTTGTTATAATTGTGTGGCAAATATTCACTACGCAAAGCAGAAACTAAAAAATTCCAATTATTCACCTCTTTACAAACGGATCTATACCACTGTAAAGCTTTTCCCGTAAACAAATCAATTGCATAATCAAAAAGGAGTTTTTTAGAAACGTTACGAGCCTTTGAAAGTTCTTCAACCCTTTCTAAAAATGAATTAAGAGAATGACTAGATTATTCACCATCAAATTTCAAATTCCATTGTAATACTGGAACTGTTTTTCGTCGAGGTTTGGAGTTCACAACCGACGTTGACGGAGACATTAATAAAGCAGACGCATTTGGAGAATCATCATCAGAACTTGAAGTAGTGTCACTTTCGTTTGAATCAAAAAGAACTGACAATTGCAGGGGACTTAACCCTTTCTCACCTTTGTTAATCTTTTTTGGCATTTCGGGTTAAAGTACTATGTGTATTTATTATTTCCATTAGAAGTTGAGAGCGCTGCATAACTTCACTGTCAACTTGGGGTTTGGAACGATCAATTGGACTGAAAATATGAGCTAATTTTGTTGACGCTTTAAGATATTTTGACTTTTAAACCTCCGTCGCAAGCAGAAAGTAACGATTTAGCTTCTACCAATTTTTTCTAAACATAATCAGTATCTTGTTTAAATGTAAAAGGATACTCGGGATATGTAACCGAGGTTCACGTCTTCTCTAACTTTTGAAACCGCGCAATTGCTTTCTCATGGCATCTACATTATCTAAAGCTTTTAACCCACGGTACTCCAGCTCGTAAGTGAGCTCATCTTTTCGAGTCTATTTAATTCAAACTTAAAAGCCATAATTAAAATAATTTAAATTCAATATAATGACCGAGAGATAGCAATTTGCTTAATATGACACTAAACTTAAAAAACAATCAGTATAACGTATTACTAATCGGGCTAAATATTCAGTGTAACGCTTTAAGTAGATAAATATACTATAACTACCACTAGAAAAATTATGCAACAACTACTATTAAAAATCAACGTTGGGCGCCATTTTGTCAAATCTCACTCAATAACACGGCTGACAATGGGGGAGAGTGTTTATTTCACGACCAGCTTTGATACAGTGGAAAGGGTCCTGGGTAAAAATGATCACATAAATTGTGGGGCGCCAAGTAATTTTTATTTATATAATAAACATTCCCAATAAATTTGGTAACTTAAAAAAACTACTAAAATACGGTTACGTACTTGCGTGCATCTTGTATTGACCGTAAACATTACGAAAAATGGCGTTAAATAAAACGCAATCTAAATTGTTCTTAGCCACAAAAACATTTAGACAACAATTGAGTTCTTTCTTATACTACCTTAGATAGTACAAACCTTAGATAATAACTTAATGGTAGCGTAGATTTTTACATAACAGAAAAATCTGAACATACACATATATCCGTAGGTGTTTGATTAAAACAATGTCAAGTTGATATAACTGACCAATATATTTACGTGCAATGCAGATATTGCATTTGTTCAGATCCGAAAACCAAAATAGTGACAAATACTGAGATAATATATATACATAAACGTGCACACTGAACATAGAAGATAATAGGCAAAAAATAAAAAAATTGAAGTATTAATAAATGGAGATATAAATGATACAGACACATGGGATGAAGAAGATCAAATATCTCTGCTACAATTAGCACAAAGAACTGATCCACCAAACTTTGGAAGAGAAATGGACGAAGATAGAACGCTTACTAGAAACTTGGTTGAAGACATAACAGACAAAGGACACTTGGGTTATTGGTCAAGAAGGCTTTTGGAAAATTGTAAATGACAACGATATTTAACAACATACCGAAGACGATTCTTCAACAGGTGAATCGGAAAAAGAACCAGAGATTTTACTAGAGAGTGTGAAGAACAAAGATGCAGTAGCGAGTTTTGAGGTTTGCCTAAAATGAGCCCAAGAAAATTCGGAAACGCCAAATAATGTACCTACTCCAGTTAAAAGCAATGAAAAGAAGAGCACAAGCTAAAGAGCAAGCCAACATTAAACAAAAACAATACTTATTTCTTTGAACACGTACAATAACAATGTTTTATTTTTCTTGTATTTTTTTAATAATAACTGCCATTTAATAAAAACCACAATTTTAAATCTCGTTTCGTTAATCCGAACAAGTCGACAATTCAGCCCTTTTGCAATAATTGGTCTCGATTATCAAGGTTGTACTCATACGTGATAATTTAAGACCGCCACTTAAGTACGAAAAATTTGCAGTTCTGAATTCAAATACTATTCAGTTTGGTAAGAACTATATAAACAATAAGTATTTATTATTCTTAAAAAATTGGAAAACATTTTTGAGTCAATGAAACTTTCCCAAATAATAAACTGTTAATATGTTCCGTGAAAAATAAAAGTAAATTTAATTTAATTTTTATTTACAGAATTCTGTTCCAATTAAAATTTCCATTCCATACTTGAAAAAAAACACACACACCCCAGCAGTTATTTATATAAAACCATTCTGATTCATCAAACTAGTCTAATACAAAAAAATTATAAATGAGTTTAGTAATGCATAGATGTTTCTATAAAAAACCGTACATAATTATTAATTTTCAAAATATAATTACAGGCATTTATCACTGTACAGTAAGTTGAAAAGTTCCATTGTTCTGTTCTACATATGCTAAGTATTTACCTCAGAGCTTGCATTGTTAAATTCTAAAAGTGTAAAATTTATAATCTTCTAGATCTAATTAGTTTTTGTTTGTTTATAAGTCGATAAAATCGTGGAAGTTGGCCTTAAAACACTAAATATAAATTTGGTGCTTGAGATCAATGTGATTAATGAATAGAATAAGTTCAAATAGTTTAAATTAGAAAATAGGTTTAACAATCCAGCACAAAATTAAAACAAAATTTATTATTTTTTAAAACCTTAAGTTTGAGGTAATTCCAGTCGAAAAATTTAACTACAACTGGTATTCGTATGACTATATCATGAATAAATAGTTTCAATGAGATTGGTCAATATTTGTTTAAACAATTTTTTGTTCGATATTGATTATTCCAAAAACTACAACTATTTTTTTATTTCTACTACTTTATTTTGTTAATCTGTCATTGCTCTGTACTTTAAAATAATCTGTTGCTGAGTCTAGTTATTTATTATGTGTGTTTATGTTCCTGGTTTCTTTTCTTTGTTACATTTCTAGTAATGTTCTGTCCATTTCGTCTTACTTCCATTATAAAATTTTCTAGACGTTTATTTCTAATATATTCGATTTTAATTTCTGTTTCTTGATCTTTATTTGTTCTGTTTTTTTACTTACAATTTTTCTCTGTAATTTTATGTTTTTGTAAACATCAATACAAAATTAGAAAGAATAAAACTAACCAGACAGAAGCACTAAAGTAAGAACTAGAAGGAGATGAAGAAACTACCAATAAAATGATAAACAGCAAAAACAAAAAATAACAAACTATGTTTTCAAAGCGGAATTGAAAGTAACAAAGAAAAAGAGAAGAAAGGAATATGAAAGTAAAATAACACAAAAGGCAAGAAAATTTACAGAAATGAACAAAACAATAAAGGAATGATTAAAGGTAAAGAACACAATGAAAAAGCATACAGCCAACACTAAATAGAACACAAATAATTGCGTTAAAAGTTCTATATAACTCTATGACAGCTCCAAATGCCAAAATAAGTGTTAATTAATCCATGTTGCTATAAGGAATGAAACACGCATGTTTGCTTTTTTTTCTTCGGTTCATACTTTAAATCGCACTCACGTTGTCGTAGTCATAGAAAAATTGAGAAAACAACATTTTTTCAAGACAAATATTGTGTAGTTTATTTGTCTATTTTAGAACTTCCTGAATGTGGAGGGAGTAAAATAACAATGACTTTGTTTTAAATTTTGCCGACTCTATTCATATGTTGCGTTGTATAATATTATTTAAATTTTTGATCAATGAATTTATTAATGGTAATTTTAAAATGTATGTGTAACTAACACGGTTTCAATTAAAGAAGCCTTGAAAAGCTCGGCTCATTGAGGAAAACGTCGGCAACATTTTAAACAAAGTGGTTGTTACTTTACATCCCTCCACCTCTAAGGAGTCCTAAAGTAGAAAATAAACTGAGAATGAAAATAATTTATTGTTTCATTTATTAAAAGATCTACCGAATTAGAATCTCACCTCTATGGAAGAACTTTAATTCGAAAAATATTTCCTGAAGAAGAAATGAAAAAAATTGAAACATTCGAAGGTCAAACATTTCAGTTATGAAAGAAAGTATAGAGTGTTCTCACCTTCATATGCAGGGGGGAACTATTTACATCTGTAATAGTACTAACAGAAAAGTACTAAGAGTCGACAAGACTAGTGTGTTGAGAAAACAACATTTTTTCAAGGCATATATTTTTTGTTGAGGGAATATTATTACAATTCCTTTCATTTGCTTCAATTACCATTACGTTACTTGATAATAATTTTGAAGATTTGTTTTGGTTTTAAATAATTTAGAATCTTATTTGAAACAAAATCACTGAAAATGTAAATATTAATTATTATTATTATATTATATTATATAGGGTGACACCCTGTATGAAAGCTTTAAAATGATTGACAATATATTTATTATATTAATCAATAAAAAATTGTAAACATTTGATAATTTTTTTTATTTGACTTTGAAGTATAAAAAGTGTGTTTTGCAAATAGAATTAGAATTTCGATTCAGTGTTTTTAATAATAAATTAAATAAATTAAATAATATATAAATAATAAATAGTTTAGTATATAAGGGATTAGCAGCTAAGTTATTATGTAAAAATTTAGGAGCGGTGAATTTTAAGATCCTTTCAATTTGGTTTTGGTACACCGGGAGAATGGGGAAATGACACTCCATTAGAAGTTACGCCAATTTGAACAAAGGATCGTCCAAGGTTATTTTCAAAATTGACTTTAACGTTTTCAACACTATAAACCAAGAGCCTTTTCCTAAAGAAATATACGAACGTGCTCCAAAAGCAGCAAATTGTTCTTTTCACTGTTACGGCCAAAGATCTTTTCCTTCAATTCCAAAAGGGTGCTCAACAAGCGTGACCTTAGGAGGACCCTATTCTTTGCCTAGGCATCCAGAAGATCATTGCTTCACTTTCTTTAGTCATTATTGATTTTCTTCAGAACTGAATCGATAGTTTCTGGATGATGGTACCCCAAGAAAAGAACCAGATGTTGTTTTGAATGACTTTAAATCATTAACCATAGAATGCAAAAAAGTTTTTTATAAGGTAGCACGAGAAATGCGTTTTGATCCAGGACAATTTTGTTCTTTGGGAGCTCCAATAATAGGATCAGCAACTGAAGAAGTTTTCAAAAAGGAGTTTTGAATTGAAGCGTTTAATTTCTAATCCGGAGGTATTCAATCATCACGCTGCATTCTTCTTACTAAAGAAAATACCGAAGTTCGCCTACCTTTTTATGGACTACACCGATGTCTGAGTATTAGAATATTTTATAATCTTTTCGACAAGATTCTGAAATCCTCCATTTTGAATTTAAAGTTTTTTATCCCGTCCAGACTCGGATTGCTTCTTTACTCATTCTTATAAGGAAGTGGATGTATATTTACCTGCTTTTTTTGTATGTTATTTCTACTTTTCTTGTTTTGTCCGTTACTCAAGGAGTCGACCTTCCATCATTAGTAGATTTGATGAAAGTTATGAGCAACGAGTCGTCTGACTTCAGTAGGAATTCCAACTGAATGTAATTTTCAATAGAACTGGGTTTGGTCAATATAAGAAAAATAGTCGATAACTCTACAATCAGAAGACACATTAATCCATGTGAGAAGTTGGGCAGTCTCTTAGTTGATAATAAACTTCAAATTGCAGTAACCCTTCGCTTGAAATGGATTTGTGTGAACCGCATCAATGCAATTGTGGAAAACAAATAAAGAGAAATGGTATTCACGGATTTTCCTATTTGAAAAGCACTGGGAAAATCAGGAAATTAATCAGATTATTCACAAAGCTTTAGGATCAGCCAGAACCCCGCGGTCTATCAAGATCTATTATCAAGATATAATCAATCAAAACTACTTCTTCGTTACTATTTTGGTTGATATACATGTGAATATGAGTACTGAGACCATTTCCTTTGATAAATGATTAGAACTCAACGTTGGAGCCCCTGTGATCTAGCGAGGAAACAATGCAGTGTTCTTGACACTCTTCCTTCAAACTTTTTGAAGTATAGTGTATTTTAATTTCAAAATCACGTTAAAGATTAAAGGTTATAGTCAGATAGGGTAAAATAAAAGTATAGAGTGTTGCCACCCCTTCATATGCAGTTAACCTTGTCTTTAATGCAGATTACTGCTTCAAATATAAAATAGTTATTTGTCTATAAAGACCAAAAGTGGGTCTTTTTTTGGACGAGTTTGAGATTAATTAAACTATTTTAAATCTCCTTTACGACCATTTGCGTGAAGAGTAAGATGACTCAACGAAAGAAAATACATACAATTACATGCATAAGCCCTGACCATAAAACGCAAAACCAAATAGGACCATCTAAAGTAGTGAGCAAATTACATACCCAGAACATTTATAAAGTAAGCTCTCGTATCGAGGTGCGGATATTGGCTCAGACCATATGTTACTTAAAGCGAGAAAGTAATACAAATAAAACCAGACATAACAAGAAGAAATAATTTTAAAAGAAATAAATGGGATGTTAACATATTACAAAATCAAACAATACAGCAGGAATACACAGACAGTACAAAAACAACAATAACCAATTACGAAAAAGGTGTTAGTATAGGAAGAAGAATGGAAAATACTGGAAAAAGTTATAAATGAAAGCGCAAACAAAAACATATGTAGACAAGTTAATACCAAAAAAGAATCAAAAGAAAAATATAAGAATACAGATATTAAATAAAGAAACAGAAGAACTAAAAGAAAAATATAAGAGGTTAAGGAACGCAACAAATAGCATATGTAAAACAAAGAAAAGAGAAGCAAAAGAAAAAAATGTAATGGATATTATGACAGCGTATAGAGAAAGTTTAACATTAAAAAAGAAAGGTTACATCCAATCAACGTGAGAGATGAAACCGGAAAACTTAATTTAGAGGAAATTCAAATGATAGAAATATGGACAGAAAGTTTTAAAAACTAGTGTGGATCAATATTCAGAAAATGAAACACAAGAAGGAAATGAAGAACCCAGCATAGAAAACCAAGTAACACCACCAAACTTTGAAGATTTTATAAAAGTGCTCAGCAAGATGAAGAATAATGAAAATGCAGGAACAGATGAGAATCCATAAGCTCATATTAGAAATATGGGAAAAGAAAGAGATGCCTGATGAATGGCATGAAGCACTAATTTGTCCCATTTATAAAAAAAATAATGCACTGTGACCAAAATGGTAGACCCATAGCCCTAAACTCAGCTTACACATATTTAACTGAAAAACCTAAGTAAAAACCTAAACCTAAACCTATGAAAAACAGTGATAGGTATGGTGGTGTTGTTCGGTGTAAGAATCGTAAGTGCTACAAAGACAATGCAAAAAAATTGAAGTGTGGGAGAGAGGAATATCAAGAAGAATCTTCGGTGGGGTCAAGATAGAAGAAAGTTGGAGAAGAAGAACAATGCGGAACTTGAGGAACTATTGCAGGAACCGAATATAAAAGTGATGGTACAACAAAGCAGGCTGAGGGAAAGCAATCCCAGAAAAACATGGTGAGACTGCATAGAGAAAGACCTGAAAGAGTTTAATATAAGTGACTGGCGGATTTTAGTGCAGGACAAAGGAAGACGAAAAAATTCAAGCCATAGGTCAATAGGCCTAAAGTGCTGTTATATACAGGGTGCCCAAACTGAGTAGGATTACATGGCTACCATTGTTATTAATGGAGATACAATTCTGATTAAATTGGCAATAAGGTACAGTTTATTATGCTGAATCAGATTCTGCAGAGAAAACTCAAAAGTTCCGAGTACTTCCGAAGATATCCGGAAAAACTATTCGAAAAAGTCCAATATTTCCGTAACCGTGCAAGTTACAAAACATTTCTTAACCCGGCATCTGTCGCTACCATTAAAGTTAGGCGGTTTGTCGCGCGTGAGAATTTTGCTCACACTACGATTATCGTTATTAAATCGATTGGTATTTAATTATTTTCTAAATAAAAGTACTGATTCTTGCCGACAGATTTGTTAGAAAATGTACTAAAATATTTAAATTTTATTTTATTTGCATTTATACTAAAACATATTTTAATTTATTACAAAATCTTTTAAAAACAAACAACATTATTCTGTAATATTTATGAAGAAATTGTTCCAAACATTGTTGACAGATGAAAACTGAATGTTCCGTGCATAAGTGTTGATTGCATTTGCAGCACACTTTTTGGATTTTCGATTTTTACGGCGAGGGCAATATGCACAATATCCTGTAGTGTTGCTTGGACCTGGCAATACTTCTGATGTGTCACCTACAAGTTTTCGCATAGTTGTTTTCAAGTCCGCTGATAAATTTGGAATTAATAATCTAGACAATACAAATGGTTTCAATAATTCCATAGCTAAGATATTTTATAAAAACTCTTCTTACTAGTTTGTTATCGGAGTTAGTAGAATAAATTATCTGAGAATTTATTCCACTAATATTCAATAAACAAAAAATATGGTAAGAGGCCACCTGCATGTAATTCTTGAAACTGAGTAGAGTGATATCATTTGTCTACCACCTTTTGTTTTGTTGTAGAAAGTTATAATTTTTGGTTTGTTTTTGTATTTCGTTACTTTATCAATTGTGTCATCTTGATGTAAAGTTGAATACAACAAAACGTTTTATTTTTTTAGGTACATATGATACCAATGTTCCGGTACGTAAAAAGCAAACATACTGCTATGCACCGGCCTTCCTTTTACGTTGACAAACAGTGGCGGAACTTCCCTTTTTTTTTCGTACGGTTCCAACCATTGTAGTTTTGTTTTTGAGCAGTTTTTGTGCCAACGGAACAGATGTAAAATAATTGTCCATGGTCAAATTTCGGCCGCAGTTCAGAACAGGAGATGCCAATCGCATTACAACACTCTCAGCTGTATTATCCTGTTGGTAAGGACCTTCGGGTTGTTTACCTGGATAAATCTCTAAGTTATAAACGTAAAATACTTTAGCGTCCACTACAGCGTAAATTTTTATACCATATTTGGTAGGCTTATTTGCAATATATTGGCGGAATTTGCATTTTCCACGAAAAGCTGGTAACATTTCATCTATAGTTATGTGTTCGCTAGGTTCATAATTATTCTTCCACCTCAAAATAAATTCTTCGAATATATGCCTTATAGGCGCCAAGTTATCTGTTTTTTTCTTTCAGGCCTGGTATTAATGTCGTCAAATCTTAGAGCTTCTAAAATTATGTAAAATCTACGACTAGACATAACTGCTCGAAAACAATCTGGGGATGTTCCGTCATTAGACCAAAGTTCTTCAATGTTGAGGTGACCTGCTTTTTGACGCCAGCCAAGTAAAGGAGTCCCAATAAAGCACTTAGCTCTACTGGCGTAGTATCCGGACAATCTCTCTGACGGCTATATTTTTCTCGCATTTTTTTCAAATAAATATTTGTATACTTGACAATTTCAAGTATCATTGAATCGGAAAAAAATAACTTCCATGCATCTAAAATATTCTTTACGTCTTTTGCTATTGCTGTCACGCCCGATTTTTTTGTAACAATGTTGTGACTTCTCCTTCTAACGTTAGGTAGAGGTGGATGCGTTGACCATATTGTCTTTTTATCTTTGCCTACATACGGAAGTCGGCTAGGTTGTAGTTCTTCATCATCTGATTCTGAGCTACCTGCCGACTGCTCAGAATCAGTTAAATGTTCACTATGCTCAGATGACGCATTTGATTCGCATTCATCCAAACGTCGATCGTTATTATCATCGTCAATATCTACTGGAGGATCCTCAAAACCACGGAGGAGCAACTACAAATATAAAAAATGTAAATATAAGAGCAACTTGAAAACAATAATATTCACAAAAGTTTTGCATTTTTGCAAATTTACAGGTTCCTCTTGCCGTTGTAATATAGCATGAAAAAATGCAAATGAAATATAAAACAAATAACAATATTTTCCCAAAAATTCAAAAGCAATATTTATAGAATTCAATAAACAAAACATATGTATTACATACCTGCAGGGTCTTCTTCCCGGTTCTGTAAAGCCAATTCCAACAATTTTCTTCCTCGACTCATTGCAATATTATAATTTTACACTCATTAAGTCATCAAATAATAAATAAAATTGTGTCTATTTTGAAAAATATCACAACCATAGTTTGTCGCTCACATGCGCGTTTTACGAACACTTTAGGGCTTCAAACTGCAAGTAACTACCTTTATTCTATTTTTAACTTATACCTTCTCTAGAGGAATGTTTAAAACTCAGCTAGAAGCAAGGGCAACATTCTCAAAACCACGGTTGTCACGTTTTTTGTTACCTTTTTAAAAGTGTGAGCAAAATTCTCATACAGCGACAAACGCCGGGTTAAACAAAAGTTGCTTGTTGCGTCTAAGGGAATTATTGCGATTTTCATTAAAATAACCACTTTCACGGTTTTCGAAATACTGCTACCAACTTTATTTTTCTAAATGGATCTTCATCTTCTTCATCTTGGATTTTATCATGAAAAAATTCAATTTTTTTTTCTGCTTTCAATGATGTGTCACAATCTTGATTTAAGGTATGGAATTGCTACGTATTTGGAAATTTATTTTATTACATCAAGTAGACCATGAAAACAAATCTTAACAAATAACCATGTAATCCTACTCATATATTTACGATCATTATTAAGTAAAACTGAAAACAAAATTATTGTTTCAGGTGATGTTTCCACGAGGTAGCGGATATCTTCCACAAATAATAATTTACTATTAGAAAATGAGAAGTAAAAAGTAAAAGCTGCACTTACGGTATCTGTTTCGAAGTACCATACTTTGTAAAAAAGTATTGAAAACAACAAATAACTTTTGCTATTATAATGAACAAATTTACAATGAAAACTTTTTATAGTGTCGGCGTTGCTTTAAGTATAGGTCAACGTACGTACTCTTAGAAAATATACTGTAACATTTATTGTATTGTGGTAGCAACGCTCAAATGGCACTTAATTTAGTGATTTAAAATGTGTAATATAAGCGAATCTAATTTAAGCGCATTTTACGACTTTCTAAATCTTACTTTAATGTTCTTGATAAGAAGTAATAAACAATAAATTATTATTTTGCAATAAGAATTTATATTAGTTATGCCCATACGAGCGTTTCTAACTTACGTTTATTGCTTTTTCAGTTGGGGTGACAAAGATGGTAACTGCAGAAGACTTTGATGGATGTTTCAAGGTAACTTTCTCGAGAAGTATTCGTTGGTAAAACAATTCATGTGAAGTCTTGTAATTGACAGTGCCAGCTTCAATAGCTTTATTAAAAAAACCACCAACATTTTTAAATAATGTTGGCAACCTTTTCCGTAGGCCAATTTGAATACTGAATTCTTCAAATGATAAAAGTAAGTCTTTGAACTTTGCGATGTACCATTGACTTTGCAAATTTTTCTTGCGTACAAAGCCGTGGTTGTTGTAAGTATTAAAACCGGTAGTTACGATTTTGAGTTGCCCAAAGTCATTTTTGCTGAGTTGTCAAAAATTACACGATTAAATTAATTAACGTTTAAGTTCGCAGATGCATTATCTCAGACATGCAAAATTTGAACCGACCTGCCATCGAAGAACGAAAGTAAATAAAAAAAAAAACGTATGAGATGAGCAACCCAATTTAAATTTTAAATGAAACACTGATTCATATAAGCAAGTCATTAAACTTTTTACCGATTGTTCTGCACTTGCATCGTTTAATCGGGGCTTGTGCGCGTACGAGTGACTACATCGCACACATAGGATGGTTTCCGGAAGTTGTTTAAAAAGACAACTTATTAAATATATGTTTGCACGAGTTTGAATTTTAAACAGGAAAGCTACAGGAGTGTATTTTCCGATTCAACCGTGACTAAACAACATTTCTATAAATTAATGGTTCCGTGGATTTGGAAAAAATATGCGTTTTTAAAAGCGTGAATCCGGAATTAAAATTACGAAAGATTTAAATGGTTTTCGGTGGAAAGGATGCGTTTCGTAATAAGCCAGATTAAGATGAAGAAGGAGGGAAAAATAAACACATGTAAGGAATTCCCCACGAAATATTTTTTGAAGAGCATTAATCCCGTTTCGTAAACTATTCCGATGGGTAGATGATAAGTTGCCAAAAGTACGGTCGGGTTTAATGTAACGAAAATTCGTACTCGTACTACAAGTTACTCTGGTATCCGGGGTGGAGAAGTAGATGTGCTGATAAAGAAGATCAGACAGTGTTCGCCCACGCGCCTGGTCCACGGAGTCTGTACAAGCCTGAATCACGATTGCCATCGAAAGTCATTGCCATTGTGACCTTGGCTTAACCCCCTTACTTGTCAATAGTTGGGCATTGTCCATCTTAAGTGTTAACCTACGATATTATATATGTAAATGCTAATAAGTTAACTATCTTTTTTTTTTGTTTGTTAAACTTTGAAATAGTACCTGGCGTCATTCATAGAGCTTCGCACTTGAATTCTTGTTATGTAACTGAACTGTAATATGTAAATGACCAAGACGCTTTCTAAATATTTAAAAATAGAATAGTGATACAAAATTGCAAGGAAAATATTTCAATAGCGACCAAAAATCTCCAAACATATGCGCTTCGATGTGTTAAATACACATTTACACCAGCTAATTACACATAAATTTGTTTAAATAATCGTGTTTACTTATTTAAATTATGAAATGATCAACAATTTTGCAAAATTTTTAATTTAAGTTTCACAACTTAACTCTCTTCCTCTACTCAAATATTGTAAAATACTAATTTCCTACCTAGCTTTTTTTTTCAGTATTTCAAAATATTTTGTAGAGTACATTCCAATCTAAAACGAGCTCCCCAAATAATTCCTTTATTATTTTGCTTTGAGCAAATTTCAAAACATTTTTAAGGGCGCATCTTTTAATGTGTTTTCATTTGACCATGAAAAGTCAAGACACCCGGATCTTAAAAATATTAAAAGGCAAAAGTCGAATTACCCCTCTTTATTACTGCCTAATTCATTTCAAAAATTATAGTGACACGTTTTCAGTAGAAATTCAAAATTAAATAACCAACTAAATTAAATATACATCCTGTCTTCAATCAACTTTACCATACAGTACTACAAATCGAGCTTCTCTACAATTCGTAATCACATTTTGAAAAACTTTCGAAGTGAATGATAGAGAGAAATCTAGCCGTCAGATTACTCCCCCGATGTCTTTCAAGATGTGGAGAAGAACTGTACTATATTGTATGAAAGGATTGAAGACATTTTTCAAACCAAATTGAGTTTTATTGATTAATAAAAATGTTTTACTGAAAATTGTCAGTCAAATTTGAAATAACTTATATAGTCATGAAGAGAATTAATAAAACCTTCAAAATGTAGAGAGTAATTCGACCCCTTTTGCCATTAAATGTTGGAGATGTCGAGGACAGGGTGTTGGACGTTTCAAAAATCAAATTTGACTATTAAAAGGTGTTCTCCTAAAAACAAAATTGCTGGGTTTTGAATTTTGCTCAATAACAAAATTGTAGAAGAATTATTTGGAGGACTGGTTTTATTATTGCAATGCACTACGAATCACTTGGAAGTATGAGCTGTAAAAAATTAATATGATTAACAACTTAGAAATTACATAAAGAACTTAGGACCATATAAATTATTTTTTGGCTTTCTATAAAAAATTTCTGTGTATGTTTTAGAACTTTATGAGAGTAGAAAAGTCTTCTTGACGCGACCCCTAGGGGCAGTAGTTTAAGAAATATTTAAGGTCAAACGTCAAACACGATTGCATTATTATTTTAAAAGTGATTAAGCTTATCACGTTGAGCGCTTTAAAAGCTTTGCTTAAAATATGGATTTTAAAAACTTTTTCTATGTAGTATTTCAAAAGTTATAGCACTTTAAAATATTTTTGAAGATTTTGACTTTTGTTTATCCTTTTAAAAATCCTGATACAGCATTCAAAAGCTTGTTGAAAACTAATTCAGAACCTTTTTTCAAAAAATGTTGTACTACATTGGTTTCAAAAGTTATAGCACCTTAAAATATTTTTTGGAGATTTTGACTTTTTTGTTTATGATTTTAAAAGATGCTGAAATACAGCCTTCAAAAGCTTGTTGAAAACTATTCAAAAACTGTTTTCAAAAACTAGATTGGGTTTAAAGTTATAGCAATAGTTAAGTAAGATTTTGACTTTTTTAATCATATTTGAAACCTGCTCTAATATATATTATTCTAATTTTGTAATTTCTAGTCTTTACCTTTTTTACTTTTCAAGTCCACTCTAGTCTTTTTTTTCTAGTCACCTAGTTTTTTTCTTTCTGGTCACCTCTAGTCGTTTCCTTTTCTAGTCAAACCTAAACTTCTGCTTTCTAGGCAAATCTAGTCTTTTATTTTTCTAGTCAACTCTAGTCTTTAATTTCTAGTCAACTCTAGTCTTTTCTTTTTTCTAGTCAACCCTAGTGTTTTCTCTTTTTCTAGTCAACCCCGAAATCTCCAAAAATATTTTAAAGTGCTATAACTTTTAATCCCAATGTAGTATAATATTTTTTAAAAGGAGTTTTGAACTAGTTTTCTACAAGCTTTTGAATGCATTATTTCATGATTTTTAAAATCATAAACAAAAAGTCAAAATCTTAAAAATATTTTAAAGTGATATAACTTTTGAAATACTGCATGGAAAAAGTTTTTAAAATCATGTTTGAATAAGCTTTTAAAGCCATTTCAAATGATATGCCACTCGACGTGATAGCTTAATTACTTTTTAAAATAATAATGCAACTGTGTTTGACCTTTGACCTTAAATATTTCCTAAATTACGGCCCCTAGAGAGTCGCGTCAAGAGGACTTTTCCTACTCTCATAAAGTTCTAAAACATATAGAAAATTCAAATTTTTTATAAAAGCCAAAATAATTTATATGGTCCTAAGATCCATAGAGACCTTTTGCACTAACTTGCTATTATATAAACAGAGAGGAACGTAATACCTTTGGGACCCAGACAAAACGCCAAATTTGTGGACCAATCGTCAAAATGTCAATTCATTAGGACCCAGAAACAATGAAAAGGAATCGTTACGTTCTGGAAAAAACCTTTAGTAATAGTTGTAGGTACGTAGTTTAAAACAATTTTATTGAAAATGTTGTAAAACAAAAATGTGACGTAATGTCACGGTATCATTAATCGATTCAAAAATTGTTAAACCAAACCGCAAAATTAAATTTAAATATTTAAAATTAAATATCTATACCTTACCCTCTTTTTGGATAAACAAATGATATCAAAAATATAATGAGATTAAAATATCTTCTACGTACCAAGTTTCATCAAAATCGAAATATTGGTTCTTAAGATATCGTCTCGTGTCGGATATTAAATATTTAAAAAATTATTAAACAAAAGTTACATTTTCTACAACTTTTATCTAAAACGCAATTTAATTCACTGTTTTGAGATAAATTTGTTAAAATTGTTAATTAACTTTTTAAATAAAACATTATTCAAACGTCTAAGAAAGTATCGAAAGGGTGCGACGTCACATAACATTTTGCTCAAAAAATAAAATAAACGTCTAACAGCGTGTAGAAAGTACGTCGCAACTTACAAAATATTGAATGTACTTGAATTTGAACCTCGCCTGTTAAAGACAGTATTTTATCGTCATTCGTGAATTTATTAAACAAAACTTTTTTCAGTGGTCTTCAAAACTGAATATTTTTATTACTGCCATATTAAAAATATTGATTTTTCTTTCATTAAGTTTTGATTTAATAATTTCGGAAACCAGATATATTTATTTCATGATTTGAAGAATTGTCAAAGAAGTAGACGATATACCTGAATTTATGTAACAAACTTTGGGGACGAAATGTCCAAAATGTTTGTGTAAACAAAACGCTCAAAATGCTTCTGTGGACAAAACACTGTAAATGTTAAATGTTTCTTTGGATAAAACGTCTGTGGAGAAAACGCCGGCAATGTATCACAAAAAGATTGGTATACTATCGACACGATATAATTTTTTTCCAAAAAAATTTACTGTTTTTCTATTCACTGTATTCTGATGTACATATGTGAAATTGACGTTATCAGTTTCCTTAAAATCTCATTTTTAGTATAAAATGCAAAAAATAAGAATAATTTATATCTGTTTATATGTTGGGAAAAGCAATCTTTTTCGTGCTGCTCATATGGAAAACTTCTAACTCGCTCGGAAAAAAACTTAATTTTTAGACTTGATGTGTCGTCTACTTCTTTTGACAATTCTTTCAAATAATGAAATAAATATATCTGGTTTTCTCCAAAATTACTAAATCAAAACTTAATGAAAGAAAAATCAATATTTTAATATGGCAGTAATAAAAATATTCAGTTTTGAAGACCACTGAAAAAGTTTTGTTTAATAAATTCACGAATGACGATAAAAGACTGTCTTTAACAGGCGAGGTTCAAATTCAAGTACGTTCAATATTTTATAAGTTGCGACGTACTTTCTACACGCTGTTAGACGTTCATTTTATTTTTGAGCAAAAGGTTTTGTGACGTCGCACCCTCTTCGATACTTTCTTAGACGTTTGGATAATGTTGTATTTAAAAAAGTTAATTAACAATTTAAACAAATTTACCTCAAAACACTGAATTAAATTGCGTTTTAGATAAAAGTTGTAGAAAATGTAACTCTTTATTTAATAATTTTTTAAAATATTTAATATCCGACACGAGATAAACCAATATTTCGATTTTGATGAAACTTGGTACGTAGAAGATATTTTAATCTCATTATATTTTTATTTCATTTGTTTATCCAAAAGAGGGAAAAGTATAGATATTTAATTTTGAATATTTAAATTTAATTTTGCACAAGTTTGAAGTTTAACAATTTTTGAATCGATTAATAATTACGGACATATCTTGATCACGTGGCATTTTATGGCTACGTATTTTTTTGATGAACTAAATATTTTCGAAAAAATTACATCAAAACTTAAATACGCAATATTTCAAGAAAAATATTAATTTTAGAGAGCGCTAGTCTGAGTGAGCTGCTATTTGTATAAATTTTGAATTTTATTTGACATTAAGTAGTAACTTATTTAAAAAATTATAATATACAGTTTTTGAAATATTCTAAAAACCACTGAAATAAAATTTGTTTTTACTCATAGCCTCTTAAGGGCGCATTAATGAAATAATAATTTTGTGTGAAGTACTCATCTTAAATGACTCATTCGTAAAAGGAACCACGCAACATGCAATACTAAAATAAGATAAAAATGAAAATGGATCTGTTGTAATATCTGTTTTCATTTTGTAACTTTTAACACTGTCCCAGATAAAATATTGTAGATACACGAATGTAAAATACTTTTAAACATTCGTTTCGGTTAAAACGCGCAAAAATCGAGTGAAAGTGACGTATTTAAACAACTACAGGTGTGATCTTCAATTTTGTCAATTTTTGAATGGAAACCTCAAGACTGAGAAACTTTTTATTCAAAACTGTTAAGAATGTCGACGCCAGCCCATCCCGCGTCAGCTCATCTCGACGCAAGATTATATTTGCGCAAATGGGTGTTATTACAAACAATATTATGTGATGATATATGATTTAAATCAAGAACATTTTTCTGCCAGTGTTAGGAAAATGAGAAGAATAAATAAACTTAAAATTGATCTTTAATAGCTATATAGAAACCGAAAATAAAAACCGGGGTATAAAAAGCCGCGAATAAAAAAGCGTCCGAAAAACCAACCGAAAAAAGCAGCAAAAGAAAAGCGTGGTATAAAAGCAACATTTAAATTTATCAGAGCGGCAGCAGCTTTTCTTTCCGTGGACATTTTTGTGGCTTTTTTGACAGACTTTTTTATTCTCCGGCATTATACTATAGGATGTTAATTATGTACGCGGCCAAATTTTAAGAGGTTATTCTTTGCTAAATTTTAAAGCAAAAACCTTATATAAATACCTATAAGTCTTGAACAGCTTGATTTTTATTATATGAAATAATAAATAATAATAAATAAGCTCGGTACTGATTAGCTTCAAAGCCGAGATGAGGTCTCGTCGAGCTGATTTCACAACTAAGCGGCGGTGTCGAGATGGCGGCGTCGAAGTGGCTGCGTCGAAATGAGCTGCTAGAACAAGTTCCAAAGAAAAATCAAACAAACAAAATACTTTTCAATAAATAATGATGTATCTAATTTTGTCAGCAAAAAACCACAATTATGAAATAGGTATTTTACGAGTATAACCGCGATAAATTTAGAATTAGTAGGTTGATTTTTTCAATTTTCTCTCCATACTAGGTTTCAGATCCCAAATGTGCGAGAAAACTCTTGCTGAAACAAAACAATATTTTGAGAAAAACAACATCATAATTCTCATTTATAAAACTACAAATACCTAAAATATTTAGGCATAAACTAAATACGTAAAAATATTAGAGGAGAGAAACAATGAACAGAAAATTAAGAAAAATAAGAAAAATTCAAGAAACCCTACGTTCCACAAAATTCTCCAACTGATTTGTTGCAAAAGCTGTAAAAGTTTTAATAATTCATTTTCTTTTTTTATTCATTCCATAACAATAATAAATGCAAACGAGGTAGCAGAACGAACATAACATGTGAACGAATAATGCTGTAGGACTTCCAATCAAAATACGTACCTGCTTGTCTGTGATTTTGATTCAGAACTACCATTTTAAACGGTAAACTTTATACTATTCTTCAGACGAGCAGTGGTAGAGCGACTGAGTGGGTAGGAATAAGTTAATTTAATTTCCCAACTACAAAATCAGAAAAAAATATGGAAATATGGAAAACGTCTTACGAAGTCCGTCAATTCCAAACTAAGCATCACGGTGGATGTGGAAGAAAGTAGTAGGTAGTAATATTTTTGAAATTGCTTATTTATATGTGCCTTTACCAAATTTCTTCATTTAACAATTTTATGCAGAAGTTGAAAACCAATTACTACCAATAACCACGAAATTAGAAACATTTCCAAATAAACTCGTTGTAATCTAATATACAATACCGGTAGAGAATTTGGACAAACTGATATTGTATAATGCACTAAGATTGAACCCTTTTAAACAAATAGAAAAACATTTCTATTAGATTTAAAACTCGTTTTGGAACGTGAGAAGCCGATAACTTGCAGGGTAAAGAAAATTTGTGTTCTATAATGTTTACACACTTAATTAATATTATTATATGTGAATACTAGAGTGGGTAAGGGTTGGCATGTTTAGGTTTTAGTGGTTTTCCTATACCTTGAAGCAAATGCTTTGCCAAAACAAACCAATCCACAATTGCACACGGTTTCGTCACCACACTATATAGGTTTATACTGATCTGCTGAGATACCATACATAACACTTACATCACAATACAATATTAAAAATGTACCATACGAACAAATAAATAAATAAATAAACTGTTGTTATAAAATTTTATTGTATAGATCCTCATTCAGCATATTGAACCTTTTTCCACTGTGAAACGATTTCTCCGCCGAGTTGATGGGACACTGAACAAGGATGAAAAAATTAAAACAATATTGTCAATCCGTTTGCTCACGAATGAATAGAGAGAAGTATGGAAAATGAAGATAACTAAAATTAAAATGAAAATATTAACTTGGATAGAACATGGTAGGAACATTGAACACAACTGACATACATAAAATTAATATGCTGTGGATAAAAAAATGTTAATGTACGCTTTTTGGAATTACGAGTTTTCAAACATAAAGTTTTATACTCACGATATGATTTAATGTTTTTAGCACTTAACGATTAACAAATTGGGATTTACGATCGTAAATATGCATCTTGGATTCTACTTTTGGTAAAGATTTTTTGTTACTTATTATCAGTACACACTTAAATTACCTTTTAATCTACGATAAATCTGAACAAAGTTCGGTTCATAAAAAGTAGAAGATTTTTCATTAGAATAACGATTTAATGTGTTAGCAATTTATGAGGGTTGACCTCATTCCCGATTTAGAATGTACAACATTGTCTTGTAATTTTATAAAATAAATTGTTTAATTAGTACTTAATTAATATTTCCTAAAAGTTACGCCAGAAAAAGTTAAGGTTATTTCAAAAAACGCAAAAATCATAGTATAGCATAATACAAGTGTATAAGCAAGCTATTAAAGCAGGTATGACGAGTTAAAAGCAAGAGGCGAAGCTTTTAACGAAGTGCTCTAGAAATAGTTGACGATTGTTTTGTTTCGTTGCTATCTATATTTATTATTTCGTTGATGTATGAAATGTGTGTTCGTGAATCCCAGATAGTAGATAGTTACTCCCATGTGATCCCGACATGGAACAGACCTATTCATGAATAAGACCCTGCCTTATGAGCAATCATTTATTCTTACCCCTTGTGTAGGGAATATCATTTTCTACCCGATACCCAAAACCTATCATATCTTTTTATCCAAACTCGTCAACACGCAGTCGCAAGCGTGACGTTTTAATGCCGAACTACCCCTTTAACAAAACATAACATGTCCAGTTCCGAAATAACAGACATACCCCAAGTGGGTAGAGCTAGCAGCTCAAAATTCTACTCTGATATAAAATCAGGCTGCCACAATTCTGAGAGAGACAAGAAAATGGCAAAAACACATGAACGAAAAACTAACCAAGTAGATGCCTGTTGACCTGGAAAATGAAGCAGATAAAATCAAATGTAACATAATTGGCCTTTCAGAAGTAAAAAGAAAAGGAAGTGATATCATTACTTCACTGAAAACACACTATTTTGTATGGGAAACAAAAATGAAAGTCAAAGAGGAGCAGGTTTTCTTATTAAAAGGCCACGACGAAAAAGTGGAAACTTTATATGATGAGACAACAACGGCAAGAGAAGAAAACAAATGTTAACAAGACGAAACCGAAAATATGTAGGAAAATATGGAATACGTGGAAGAAATCACAGAAGGAATATGTTAACGCAATAGGACAGAAACTATATGCAATGAACACAAAAAAAACACATTAACAAGCTATCAAAAGAATAACAAACATACTCAATCAATCGGTATTAAAAGTAGATAAGGGCAAACAAACTAAAAAGAATAAACTATCTGACCAAACTATCAAAGAGATAGAAGAAAGAAAGAAATTATACAAAGATGGCATGTATGCAACAGAAGAATACTGAGGAATTTAAAGAGAAACAAGAAAAATGATAAAAAAAGATACGATAAAATGGCAACAGAAGTAATAGAGAAAATCTCAAATGCTTAAGGAGAAAGAAGGAAATTATAGCAGTGAAAGATGAAAACGGAACAGAAATAAAAAACAGATCAGAAATCGTTAAAGTAACTAAAAATAGTACAAAGATCTGTACTCCTCAAAAACAAAAACCAGAATAGCTCGCAGAAACCAAGGTTATAAATGTAAGTTCCGAAGACATCCCCAAAATAACCACAGAAGAAATTGTACAAGCGCTAAAATATATGGAACAAAACAAGGCACCGGGGGAAGATAATAATATACTAATAGAAATAGTAAAAGAAGCACGAGAAATAGTCATACCTTGGTTAAAGAATCTGTACAACAAATGCTTACAACAAGGAAGAATACCAGATAAATGGAATGTAACAAACGTGATACTGTTATTTAAAAAAGGAGACAGGAAACGTTTACATAATTATCGACCCATAAGTCTACTGTCGCAACTATATAGTTCCTTACGAAAATGATTACCAATCGAATAACTCATAAACTCTACGATTACCAACTTAATTGAGAAAATAATTGAATATAATCATCCGCGCCACATGGCATTCATAGACTATCAAAAGTTCTTTGAGTCCATCAAACCCTGGGCAATCATGGTAGAACTAGACCATGCACGCATCCATTTTAGATACAAGAACATTATTAATAATATCTATAAAGAAGCCAAATCAACAATTAAAATACACAAAGATACAGAAAAATAGTAGTGGGAAGAGGCATTAGACAAGACGATATCACTGACATTGTTCAATTTAGCATTAGAAGGAATCTTTAAAAACTGGACTGGCGCAATATGGGAGTTAGCATAAATGGTGAAAGGCTTAACCACCTGAGGTATGCTGATGATATCGTGTTAATTTTTGACGACCATCAAGAAAACTAAGTCTGAAAATGAATGTAAATAAAACAAAATAATAAGCCTACAAAATGATAACGGTACCCAAATAGATAATGTTGAAAAATATACATATTTAGGACAAACTATACAAATAGGAAGTTATCAAAATACTTCAGAACAAACAAATTCCACAACATATAAAAACCAAGTGCTATGAAGAATTCTACTTCCAATAATAACATATAGATCCCAGACATGGACGTTTCTTTTATTATTATTATTATTAAGAATGGAGTGAGTGTCATGGAAAACCTCCTGCACTACGACCAGATTAGAAAAAATCTATCTCTTTCACGTATTCTATCAGGTCTCTAGTCAGTAGTTTTAGTAAGTCTTCTTCTGAAATAAAGATGAGTTCTAGGTGTTTGTGTCTCTTTAGGTACAAGCAGGGCGGCACCTCATGATGATCTGGTTCATACGCTCCACTTCTTCAACACACTACAAACATGTGTCATCAACCACCAGTTCCATCTTTTTCAAGTGATACCTGCAATAAATGAGTCCTGTTGTAATACAACAGAGTAGTTTTAACTCTCTTCAGCGTATGTTTAACACTCTTTTGATTACGGCTTCTTAGAATGTTTGAGACCTGGCAGTTTACTCCAGATTCTGTTGACTTGTTAGTTGGGCCAGTTGGTAATAATCCCCTGATAATCCCTCCGGCTAAAGTTGTACATAGAAGATGGCCCTTTAAGGATTTTGTTGTCCTTAGTTTTGCTTGCCGATCTGCTTCCTCATTGCCTCACACGCATTTAGGGCCTGATGGCACTCGTGCGATCTCGCGTTGTTACTTTGTAGTGCTTTTAATGCCGCTTGACTGTCCGATATGATGCATATATGCTGCTTGCATAGGTTTTTGTTGAGGAGATGTTCTGCCATCATGTGAATAGTGTGTATTTCTGCTTGAAAAATGTCGGTATTGGCACTGAGCGACTCGTGTCTTTTGAACCTCGGTCGTGGACGGTTACGAAACAGATAGTACACAAGTTACAAGTTACGCAGAGAGCGATGGAAATGATAATGATAGGCGTTTCATTAAGACATAGACAAAGAACAAAAAGTCATCGACATAATTAATAGAATTACCCAGTTAAAATGGGATTTTGCAAAACACGTGGGTAGACGGAAGGACTGTAGGTGGAATGCACAAATTATTCGTTAGAGACTATGGGATAGAAGTAGAGGAAGGCCAACTACCAGATGAAAAATGAAAAGGGAGGCCTATGCTCAATTCTGAGCTCAATAAAAGAGCACAAAGGTTAATCAACGAGAAATATAAAGAAGCGTATTTCAAGGAATACGAAAAATTTTTGAAACAGATGGTCACGAGAAACCACACAGTGACAATAATCTTTCTAATTTCAGGTTGTGGCTATTTATGGGATATTTGACATGTGCTAGAGCCTGGAAATGTGTGACGTACGCATGTCGCCTATTTTCCTAATTATCATTTGAAGGCGGTGAATAAAACGGACCGAAAAACTAAAATTATCAGTGTAAAATAAAGGTTTCAGAGAGCATATTCCGAAGAGAAAATGCGGATTATTCAATAATTTTCCCAAAAAAAATTATTGAAATTCCAAAATTCACGCACCATGAGTTTAAAGTTACACCTTTTCGCAGAATATGGAACATGGTCATGGCGGATACCGACACAAACGTTGTAAACAACGCTCCTATAAAACCATGTAAAAAGTGTAGAAAAATAGCGCAAAGTGGATTCAAGTGCGTAAACTGTGGTGCGATATCACATCATAGCTGCGTTGAGCTACTGAAAAACGTACGTAAATATGATAATAAATATATAAACTGCTGTGAAACTACAGAAATTATCAGTGATAGTGATGACCGTGACGGTCGCAAACATTTAAATTTAAATAGCGAAATTGATGGAAATTCCGATCGTACATTGAACGTAAACAAAGTGATAAACAATATCGAGGTAATGTACCTAAAAGAACTAATTGTAAGTAAAGATGCCATTATCGAACAGCAAAAATATCAATTGAAGCCCTTCATAATCAGATCAAATTATTAAAAATGTTGGATCATAAACAATTAAGTTTCAATAAACCTGAAACAAAGGAAGCCGAGACAACAACTCGAAAACCAACCAAAAAAGAATGTTGATAAATTTTTGCATCTTTCTACGGATGTACTGTCATCATCAATTAAAACAAAGATCCTAGGAAATGAAGCAGGTAGCGCAAAACCCAACACGGAAATTGAATCTGATAATTCAATTAAAATTGACGTAGTTAAAAATTCAAATAACAAAGAAATGGACAAAGATCAACTTAAATCGTGGGTAGACGTAGTAAAAAGAAATCGGACACAAGAAGCTTGCCGAATAAAGTAGTAATTGGTAAATCTGACAAAACAACCCTACAGGTAGTGCCAAAAAGCTTTCCTATATGTATCCCGTCTTGAACCAAACACTAAAGCAGACGACGTTTCAAGTTACCTTAAGGAGCATTTTCCTGAAGTGGCTTGTGAGCAAATACCATCAAAATATCCACAACACTACTCAAGTTTTAAAATCATACTTAACCTACATAACTTTGAGGCAGCAATGAACGAACACATTTGGCCAGTAGGAACTTATGTGTCACGATTTTTTCAAAAAAGACAAGTAAAAGCAGTGGAAGACTAGAAATAGTTAACAACATAAACGCTCGACATGTAAATAGAGACGAATCATTAACATATGAAGAATTTGACTCAACAGAAATAGAAAAAATGTGCTCTGCAATAAATTAAGTGTAATGCACGTAAATGTACAAGGTTTGAATAACAAAATATGTGAAGTGGAAGTAATTTTAAAGCAAATAAAGCCAACGGTATTATGTGTAACTGAACATTGGATGGAGAAAGAACAAATAATGCACTGTAAACTAGAAGGATACATCAACGTGTCTAGTTTTTGTAGATCGAAACATAAACATGGAGGGTCTGCAATTTTTATAATGAATAAATTTTATAAAAATGTAAACAGTTGAATCTTATCGAGAAAAATTGTTTAGAAATCCATTTCGAATCGTCATGTATAGTCGTAAGTAGTTTAGTATGTATTTTATGTATTTATAGAGCTCCCTCTGCCGATTTTGAAACTTTTATAGAATCGTTAATAGAAACATTGGTACTACTGATAAACAAATATAAATATGTCATAGTGTGTGGAGATTTAAATATAAACAGTAGAGTAAAATGTTATGAAACAATTACATTTCAAAGTACTATAGACATGTTTAAATTAGTTGATCATAATGTAACGGGCAAAGCAACGAGAAAAACCTCACATAGTGCTACTGCAATTGACTATATCGTTTCAAATGTGGAATGCACCGATTTTATTATAAAAGATGTAAACTTAGCAGATCACAGAGCTCAAGTATTAAAATGTAATATAAAAACGGATATGAACGCAAGGAAAGAAAAAGTATGTTTAATAAGCGCTCTTTCACAGAAGCGAATATGGGTACTTTCAAACGTTTATTGAAGCATGAAAAACTGCTAAAAAACAGTGAAACTTTTCTAGATATAAATATTATGTATGCAAAATTTTGGAACAGATTTGAACATAATTTTGAAATCAGTTTTCCATCAACAAAAAACATGAAACGCTTAACGAAAAATCAAAACTAGCTTGGTATAATAAAGATTTAAGAAATTATGCTACAGATATGAGAAATGTTCATTTGTTATATAAAATTACACTAAATCTTGATTTGTATAATAAGTACAAAAAATGAGACTCATATATAAGCAAAAACTTGAACATGCAAAAATTGAATATTATTCAAATTCACTTCAAAAATGTTCAAATAAAATAAAATTTACTTGGCAACTTGTTAATGCACACAAAAAAATGGTAAAAACAAAACAAAACTCTAAAGAAATTTATGTACAGGGAAAAGTAATTACAGAATCGGTGGAGATTGCTAATCATTTTGGCAGTTTCTTTTCAACTAACGCTGAAAGTTTAAGAAATAGCAAACTCACAAATATATCTAAAAATTGTACTATTGATAATATCAACCATAAAACATTGTTTTTGCAACCTATAACAGAGTGCGATATTAAGGATGTAATTTATAATTTAAAGAGTAAAAAATCGGTTGGAATAGATTGTGTGTCAGTAGATTTATTAAAAAGTTGTATAGATGAATTATCACCGGTACTAGCTGTAATATTAAACAGATCTATGCAATTAGGCCAATTTCCGGATGCGTTAAAAATATCAAAAATTGTACCTTTATTTAAAAAAGATGATGCAAAATGTTTGAATAATTATCGACCTATTTCACTGCTAAGTAACATATCGAAAGTATTTGAGAAAATTGTTTTTAAACAAATTATGTGTTTTTGAGTAAATGTAATAAAATAACAACATATCAACATGGATACAGGGAAAACTATCAACAGAAACTGCTATAATACACATTACACAATTCATTCATGATAGTTTAGACAAAAATTACAAAGTAGTAGCGGTGTTTTTGATTTAACTTCAGCGTTTGATACGTTAGACTATAGATTTATAGGTGATAAGATTGAAGCCCTAGGTATACGAGGAATTTCCAAAAATTGGTTAATGTCGTATCTGGAAAATAGAAAAATTATTGTGCAGTATAATGATTGTAAATCGAAAATATATAATTTAGACTTAGGTGTGCCTCAAGGAAGTGTCCTTGGGCCACTACTTTTATGCTATTCATTAATGATTTACCAAACTATATACTACAAAATACTTTTGATACAGACATGTGTATATTTGCAGATGACACTACCATTGCCTTAAAATCAAAAACATCAACTATTTGTAATCAAAGAATGAATGAAGTATTGTTTAAATTTCAAACATGGTGTATTAATAATAATCTTATTGTAAACACCAACAAAACGAAATGTATGGAATTTTATAATAAACATAACGTTGCCAGTCCGCTAAACTTGATTATAAATAATGAAAATATAGAAATTGTATTAAAAACTAAGTTTTTAGGTGTAACTATTGATTGTAATTTGGGATGGGAGGATCAAGTATTTAATGTAAATTCTAAACTTAATTCTGCATTTTATGCAATATGTAGTTTAAAAACTTTTCTTAGAGAGTCTTCCTTATTATCAATATATTATGGTATAGTCTATCCCATACTAAATTATGGAATAGTTAACTGGGGTGCAAGTATCGCAATCAATAAGGTTTTGATAGCACAAAAACGCATAATAAGAAAAAATCTATAACCTAAAACAAACGGATTCATGCAGAACTATTTTTAAAGATAAATGTATCTTAACTGTACCTGCGATTTATATATTACGATTATTGTTATATATTCACACTATCAAAAATGAATTACACTATATAAAAAATAATCATACGTATAATACGAGAACAACTGATATTTTGCAAATAAAACCAAAACATGAACAGTTCAGAAAGTCAGTGAAATATGCCGGCATAGATTTGTTTAATAAGTTACCTTCGCATGTAAAAAGTTTGCCAACAAATAAATTTAAAATAACGTCAAAAAACTACTAATACAAGTTTCGCCTTACAACATTAAAGAATTTACTCATTATTTATCTAGATTGTAAAGGCAAGTCTACGTTTTATTAACAGAAATTTTTATGTATATTTTTATGTATTGTTAATGTTACGATAAGTAATGCAATACAAACTTGACGAATGTGATTCTACTGTGATATACACATAATAAAGTTTATTATTATTATTATTATTATTATTATAACGTCATATGACTAATATTTGTACATATGTGAAGAAAATATGTATGGTTTTTAAAGAAAGAAGTTGTAACCTCGCAACTAACACCGATGACCCCCTAATCAAATAAAATTACCTCCGATCACATGAAAATAACTAAAACTGATTAAAACGAATGTTACATGGGCCAATAGTTAGTTTTTTGAATTGTTATTATGATTACAATTGTTTTAAAGAAAAAAATGTAATAAATGTATCCTACCAACCAACACCGTTCACCCCCGATCGCATAAAAACAAGTTTTTTATGAGTGTAATGTTTGAAGACATCAAATGAGACACACATAATGTATTCAAAATAGTTTAGAATCATGCGAAAGAGGTAGGTGGAACGTACAATAATTTAACCGATAAAGTGAGTGAATTTTGGAATTTCAATATTTTTTTTTTTTTGGAAAAATTAGCGAATAAACTGATCTTTTCGTAGACGCCAACTGCAAGATTAATGTGTATTTAGATAAATAAATAAATTTGTTCGTGGTATCATTATCTAAATTTCTAACTGAATTTATTGTTGCCAAGGCAACTTTAAAGCACTACACGCTTTAGCGTGTTTTAATTAGTATTATGATATTATTTGTTTTATAAACGTCTCACGAGAATTAGGATCGTTCTAAAGGTTTTGGATAAGTTAACGTCAACGGTTTGATCTAAAAAAAAGTCTTGATAGTGGAAACAAGAAATTACTAAGTAGTGTCCATCAGTAGCGTATCACAAAGAAAGATAAAAAATGGTATTAAAGTGTGCGAATTTGCCTTAACCGTCAAATTATAATTTTTTTATTAACCGATAGTAAACATATTTTAAGACATCCTAGAACAATGTAAAATAAATTGAAAAAGTACTTATTTCTCCCATGCAATATGCAAGGAAAATAAATGCTAGTAAATGTTAGAAATCTTATCTTATTTTGTTTAATCAAAATATTATTGTAATTATTGTAGAAGAATTATTGTATCAAGTGTCTATGACTTTTCAAGAATGCCATACAGCCAAACTGTTACGGTAAAAACGCGATTCACACAACGCAAAAAATGTTTTACAAAAAAAAAAGTTTAATTTGAAGTCACGGTCGTCATTAATTTTCAAAACTCAATTTAAAAAATTTATCATTGTATTTTGACGTTCAAAAGTTTCATTGTTCGATTATATTTGTTCGCATATGTTAAGTATTCACTATTGCTGCTAGTGGTTATTGAATTTTTGCCAAGTGTAAAATCTATAACCTACCGAATTTAATTGACTTCTTTTGTTCATTAAAAACAGGTACGTAAGAAACGTTTTGGAAATTGAACACAATACATAAACTTTTATGTAATAAGTGTAATAGCCTTTAGCTATTAAACTTTTTTTTATAAGATAAACACTATTATTGCAAAAAAATTATGTTATATTTTAATTTATTTTTTTAATTTTAAAAGCTCAAACTATTTTTATTGCTTTACCGTTTATATTGATCAAGACAAAAATTTTCAACAATAATAAAATTGGTAATAGGTAACTAAAAAAAAGTAATAAACAAACAATGATGATTATTAATATGCAATCGATTTATAAATAAAATATTGCTGCAATT
Organism: Abscondita cerata; assembly: GCA_030710515.1. NCBI lineage: Eukaryota > Metazoa > Arthropoda > Insecta > Coleoptera > Lampyridae > Abscondita > Abscondita cerata. The sequence goes on along the minus strand of JALBCR010000864.1, from coordinate 407,172 downwards.
TGTGAGTAATAAATAGCTATATTGAAATCGAAACATGAAAATTTACGATACATAATAACGCACGCCAGGGATGTGTTCAGAATTAAAATTCTGCACCGCGGCACATGTTTATTTTAAAGTACAATTTGAATGACGGGCACGAATTTACCCCGCACTGGTTTTGAATAATATATGAAGAGTTAGATATTTGTGGTTTTGACAACTTTACATGCAAAAGAGAAAAAAATTGTTGCACGTCAATGATTAATAATAAACCGATCGAGCAATGATCTGTAGGCGATTGGCAATAAACAACGTCAACTGAAACATAAATAATTAAAAATAAAACAAAAATAAATTTTTTTCTTGTTCGTCATAGTTATAGCAAAATTAGTCTAACAAACTAAAAGACAAATAACTACACGATTTCGTAACAACGACGTAGCTTTTTGTAAGTTGCACAAAAATCTTAACGACCACAATAAAAATAATAAAAGCAAGTTTGTTAGACTTTTCATTAACAGCCTTAGACGATGTTTTAAATTAGAAGTAATTTTTACATAAAAAAAACTTGCATCAGAACTGAGGTACTAATCATTTACAACATTCTCCAGTTTGCATATCTAATTAAAATTGAAGCAAATATTTTGTATAAAACATTTTTTTTGTAAATGGCATGAAAAATTTCAAAACTATATTAATAACTTAAAATTTTAGTTCAAAACTTGAGTTATACCTCAGGTTTGATACAAAAAATTTCCATTCAATAATTTTGAGCTTTAATTTCTAAATACAATAAAAAAACTCTGCTATGAAAATTATATAAAAAAATGCGAAATTTGGCTCCAATTATTATAACATGTAAACCATTTGATTTTTGGCGAACAAATTTGAGGGGTTCTTGGGTACGTATTCGTGTTATAAAAATATGTGTTCAAATTTTCAATAAAATTGATTTTTTGAAACGTCCATATATTTATTTGAAAATGTAATTTCAAATCTCTCTGAGTAATTCTCTCAACTTAAATATTTAAAAACGAATTTAATTGTGAAAAATCGCTAATTACAAAACTATCACAATCAGCAAACTAGCGTTAAAAGAAAAGCAAAAGTATTCTGTCATAGTTTTTCAAAAATGAATAAACTTTTATGAAAATCCAATTCGTCATTGTTAACGTCTGTGAACTTACCTCCTCATCTAACATCAAGCGTTCAACAAAAATGACTACCCTACTACGAGGCAAAACAAAAAATTCTCGTTTTGCAAAATTGAAGAATTTAATTTTTTTTTAAGTCTGATAGGAGAATCATTTTTCTTCGATAATTGATTATTATGTTGACAGTTCATATAACCGCCCGCATAGTTCTATTAAAAATTACTACCACTTAACACTACGACGCAAAGCAAAAAAGTTCTCGGTGGTCAAAGTTGAAAGATGGAAAAAGTCCAATAAGGGCAAAATTGTTTTCGTTACCAATAACACTTTTTCTCTTATATCACTTGTGGTATCAAAATTCCAAATACATCAATCGATCAGAACTGTCAATAGAATAATTAACTTCATCAGACAACAAATTCTTCAATTTTCCAACTTTGAGCACTTTGAAAAGTTTTTTTCCTTTGCGTCGTACTACTACAAATGGTAATAATTTTTAATAAAACTACTTGGAGGGATCAGAACTGTCAACAAAATAATCAATTGTTGCCCCTATCATAAACAAATTTTCCGATCTTGCTACTTTGAGCAGCTAGAGCTTTTTTCCTTTCCGTCGTACTATTACAAATGGTAATAATTTTAATAAAACTCTTTTGGGGGACTATCAGAAACTATCAATAGAATAATCAATTATCAAAAAACAATCTTGAGACTTAAAAAAATTTCAAAACTATTCTAGGGGATATCAGAACTGTCAACCGAATAATCATATATTGAAGAAATTTTGTTCATAACAGACGAATGTTTGATGCTCTATAGAGGTATAAATCATTTTTCGGTAACCAGCAGTTTTGTTGAGTGTTCTCATAGCAATAGCAAAAAAGTTAAATCATTTTTAAGTTGCACGAAATGTAGCCCCCCCACCCCATCGTAACTTAAAGTGTTATATTAAATGCTTTAAACGACAGAACTATTTCTAAAGTCAATAGACAATTCTAGAACTATGCAGGGGCATTTCGAACTCCCACGTTTGTTCTTATTTACTTTCTAGATTAATTTAATTACATCAATTTAACATCATCTATCAGGGTCCATACGCATGGCAAACGAAATTTGTCCTATCAATTATTTTGGACATGAACTAAAGTTCTTTAAAACGAGCTTTAATAAGTTTGTCCTATATACACTTGGTTTCAATTATTACAATTTATTTTATAGATTCCCAATTTATTATATTTTTATAAAATTTTCGATTGCCTAAAAAATTAGTGGAAATTCCTGTTTGCAATCAAATTTTTTGGAAACCCTTTGGTTATATGAAAGAACGTTTACGAGAGCCAATCTTATTAACATAACTAAACGGATTGACAGAAAATTATTAATTCATCAATATAAAACCTAGAGAAGTTGGTTTCCATCGTTAAATCTATTGCACAGATTCCCTTTATTGTTAATTCCACAATGTCTTAAACGTCTGCATAAACTTTATTATTAAATCTTATCGAAACATCCTAAACAACAAATCATTAAAAATCCAAAAACTTAATGATCATGTACGTAACTGCATTCGCATTAAGCAACTTTATCGACAGAAAAATTAAATGTCGATAAAGTTGCTTCTTATATTAACATGAATATCAATTATATTTGAACTATTTTAAGTTTCCATAGCACATGAAAATAGAAAATAGAATTTGATGTAGAATCAAAAAAAGAAAAAAAAATACGTTCGAGCTTCTTACACTGATGAGTCTCAAAAGAAGGCAAAACATGTGCATGTAAGTGTTGTTCGTAATTCCACAATTATCAGTGGCTACTGTTTTATTCAGTTGGTGGGATTTGATATATGAGTTAAAAATGAGCTTTGCTTTTTTCGCTATTTTGAAAAGTTCACAGCTAGTACCATACATGGGTTTAGGTGAAAATCACTCCAAACAAATCACTCCGGTTGACACCACTCCAGTCAAAATCACTTCAAACACCTCCATTAAAAATCACTTTAGTAAAAATAACTCATATGAATAATCACTTCATGATATAAGCACTTTTCTCTTGACATTCTTGATAACTATAACTAGCAATACGTCGGAACTATAAAATAATGACATTTCAAAATGTTTAGCGACGCTATAAAGCAGTTTCCGAGGTATCATTTTGCTCTTCTCATTGAGCTTTATAATATGCGAGTAGAACTGGGGGTGCGGAATTACATTTTTTTTACCTCTGTATATTACCCCCTTATTATTGTAACCTACCAGTCAACGCCTGATCACATGAAAACTTTTTGTATAAAAGTAATTTTTTTAAAGAAAGTAATTGTAATAACTGTAACCTACCTACCAACACCGTTTACCTCCGATCACATAAAAACTTAAATTGGTTAAAACAAATTTACGTGAAAAAAATGTTTGTTTTTGAAATTTTATAATAAATGTAATTTTTTTAAAGAAATAAATATACGGAGAAATTTGGTAGCACAAAAAAGAGTTTAGTTTACAAGGATTTACACTAGAATTAATAATAATGTACAGAACTACGACCTAAATAATAAAGTTCTGTTTTCACTGGGTGTGGTTCATAATATCAATTTGAATGCTTAATATGTAATAGACACCTATTTGTAATAATATACTTAAACTGAATTGTTTTATATTTTGTTTTTGTTTTTTATAAGAGTGTTTATGTCATGAAGTGATTATTGGTACGAGTTATTTTACTAAAGTGATTTTTAATAGACGTGTTTTTGCTTGAACTGGTTAAAGTTTGGAGATATTTTTGATGGAGTGATTTTTACGGAGTGGCTTTGTCCGGCTCCCATACATACTACAAACTTGTATAAATTGTCCGTTTTGGAGAAGTAAAGCTCGTTACCTTTTCAATGGTACACCACATAACCATTTAAAAAAATTTGTAGGACAAATTTGATTAAATAACCTAAATATAAATCTAACTAAATAAATGTAAATTGCAAAAATGTATCAGGCTGCATGGTCAAAAGTAGGGCCAATTCTATTTTTCATAGACAAAAATGTTCTTCCGCAGAAAACATTTTAGGAAAAAGTTTTTGATATTTAAAAAAACAATAACAACAATCGACCTAAAACTTTTTGTTACATTTATTGTACCAATTTGTTCGTGAGCGAAGGGTATCTTATCTTGTAGTAATGAAATTTTTTTTGGGACGCCATCGTCATAAAAATTTTTTTTAAATTCCTTTCTTCACGATCAAGATTGATTTATTAACAGACTTTTTTTAATTTTAATTTAAACTCAATTGGTTTGAAACTTCCCTTCCTAAACTACTAGGTATCACCAAAGTTGTCAGAAATTTCTAAATTTATAATTTTTGAACAATAACCTTCATTCATTTAGATTTTTCGAGGTTTTGCCTATCTTTTGGTACCTATTATTTCAATCTCCTGCAACCATTGCTTTGTGGGTCTACCTATTTTCCTCTTACTGCTGACTTTTAAGCAGTATTTAGTCTTCTTTTACGGATGTCGGTTTTCTTCAAATAAAATTCCTTTGATTCTCTAAAATTTCATTCATTTTCTTCATTTTGTTGTAAATTGTTGTCCATTTTTACTCAGTTTCTATGCTGTTCTCCAAAAATCTCTATTGATTTATGTTTTGGTTGAATTTCTGTCTAGATTTCTTTACCTCTGTTTTTCAATCTTCTTCTATTTGTTTTTATTTGTTATAAGATTTTGAAGTCCGCGCCACTTCCAATTTCCGACATTTTAAGCATTAGCATTGCCTAGATAAGCTCTTTTAAGGATAGTACAAACTCCACTATTGCTGTCCCAAGTCAGAATGTAAAAGGAGGATGCGGAGTAGTAACAACCTCGTTAAAAATACAGGGTTCAGCTGGCGCGGCTGATAGCAATCGATAGGACCCCTACTCAGAGTTACGAGGAAGATGGCCAACGGTTGTAACATGGGAACAGAAGACTTTCCTAACGATGGAACAAGCAGTTACAGTAAAAATAATCTGCCTAGAGGAAAAACACCACGAACTCAAAATTTCTGTTCTCCAAGTTGGGGGTTTAAAGCATTATTTGCAAAAATAAACAAAAAAGTTTAGACTTAAGCCTCGGAGCACGAACGAAAACAATGTAAGGTAAAGTTTATGCTCGAGTAGGGTAAAAAAAACAATAAAATAAAAAGCAAATAGGAGAAACCCAGATTACTGACAGTGGAAACTTATGTTCAGAGAACAACTTAAAAATAACAAATGGTTTCTTTTAAGATGAACGCATCCATATACCCCTGCACATAAACAACTAGAGAGTTAAGAGTAATCATAGATTGTGAGGGTATTCAGAGGAGTAGAAAGCGAATCAGATCATCATAAACTTAAATAAAAATTGTATTTTTCATAAAAGTGAGATGCAATAAATAACCTGTAGTGCAACCAATATCCGAAAGAGAGCGGTCAGAATAGTATAAGAAATTGCTGGTAGAAAATCGAGAAAAATACATAACGGAAAAAAACACACACAAAACATAAATAAAAGATATAGAAAAAGCTATAAAGGCTATGAGAAACAGACAAGCTGCAGGTGCAGAAAACATAACTTTGGAAAGAACAGGATACCTAAGAAATGGAAAATATGGTATATGAAATCTATTTACAAAAAAGGAGATTCGCGCAAGTGTAAAAACTACAGAGAAATCACGATTACATCAACATTTAGTCGAAGATATTGGTAGAGTACTTCGAGACTTTATCGAAATTTATATAAGGATACAATAATACAAATAAAATATGAACAATGCCGAACACTAACCTAAAATTTACACCGCACACGCACTAAAACCCTAAAAAGGAAGTGTGCATCCATGGGAATACCTATAAACGATATAAACATATACAACTTACAATTTCCAAGTCCTTTTAGCCCAAGACAAAGAAAACTTTAAAAATATGACTTGCAAAATAAAAGAGGAATACGAACAAGTAATTTTGTCAATAAATTTAGACAAAACAAGGTACATATTGATTAATTTGAAACTATGTGTATTGTATAGTATTAGGATAAACTTGTGTAGTGTATAGTATGAGGATATCTCGATATAAGCTGTACGTGCTAAAACGAAATGAGAATGGGGACAATTACGTTTTGAGCAGCGAACGATAAAAGTTGTGAAGATGGTGCATCGAACAATGAATGTAATAAAATTGTTGTTAACCTTTTAAACACACGGTTTTATACCAATATAAATTGCATTACGAAGTAATTGGTAAATGAAGCATCATTGGAAAGTAAATATGAAGAGTATAGACAGTAAGCATAAGGTCATCAACAAACAAAGCGCTTAGTATGAAACCCATGTCATAGAGGTCACCGTTAAAAGTCGCAGAGGGTTGAATGCAACCCATTAAGTCATCAGTTTATATAAATAAAGTTAGTGCTTTAAGAGCTTAATAAACAAAATAGTGTATACAGAAAAAGATTGTAGCGGAAATAACTTTCCACGACCATTAGTGTAACACAATGATTCTGAAATCATTTTCAATAATAGAAAGAAAAAATTCTCGACCTTCAGACAGATTATTTATTTTACAACACTTGCTTCTTATAGGTTTTGCATGTATTTTCTGTCAATAACTAGTAACATAATGAATATTCTGTAATTATACTAAATGAAATAATTAGAAAACCATGATTTTCTGAACTGTCAGTGACAAAATACCGTTGAATGTAATATTTTAGATGTTTTGAGGTAAGTATCAACTTAAATTTTATAAAATGAATCAAAAATTGAGTGAATCAGATATGTTCGTGGAGAAAACTTGGTTAGAATATAAATTGATCTACTCATATGGAATTTTCTTTGTTACAGATTTGTTATATATTATTTTAAGTAGATTCAAAATGTGCACGTTGCTTTATTAAAAATTCATTTATATTCCACCTATAAATAAAAATTGTACGTTTCATTTTTTCTATTGTATTAAAATTTGTTTCAATTCACTTAATTTATTTAAGAAGCCAAGCTTGAGATACAATTATAAATAAACGGATTAATAAAGTCTCATGTTTAATAGAAACACCGAATTGCAATTACCGCAATATGTATTGGAAAAGAATTAAGTGACTTAGCAAATGTAGACAAAATAAAAATGTGTGATCAGTATAAATATTTAGGTGTAAAAACCCAAAGTTTTAAGAATGTTTGATAGATATGAAACGGCCTTAACAACTACAATTCATAAATTTGCTTCCTAAAAATGTTGTTAAGAAGAATTGTTTTTGAACTCTGTGTTCCATTTAAATAATAACGAAATTTAAATTTTAGGTTAATAAAACGTTTTTTCTTTTTTGAGAGTAATGTCAAAAATATTTGAAGTACAGGGTGAGTTTTTTCGATAGTTTCAAATAGTAAGTACCCTTGTTATATAAGATAGATAAAATCTGATGTCGGTGTCCAGAGACCTTTTTTAGAGATAAACTCAGATCCAAAAGTAAAATTTGATACGTCCAACCGGTTTTCGAGTTATGGAACAAAAATGAAAATTTTGGGTTTTTGAAAATGTTGACTAACATTCTTATTTATAAAGATATTCAAAATCGGTAAAAACGTTCTTCAGACACTTATTTAATTAGAATCTTTGCTCATATCAGATAAATATTATCGTGTATAATATAAAGTTATGACATAAAGTTGTATTTTTAAATACAAATCGTAGTTGGAAATGGCACTGTTGAAAAGCATTTTTTTTTTGCTTTTCGAAAATATATGGTTTAATGTAGTTCAAATGAGTATTAATCGTTTTATACACGTTTATCGTATAATAGATTGAATCTGAATATGTGAATGAAACAATATCAATAGTAAGCTGTGCATTATAAACTAAAAATAAACAAAAAACAATAAATTTTTAAAAAATGGTCTTTAGGACCCCTTCTATGTGGAGGTAGAAAACAAACAAACCAAAAGGCTGTGATTGCCGACGTTTCGTCCCTCATTGTGAAGGCTTTTCCAAGGCTTACACAAGTATGAGTTTGACGTCAGTTTAATTAATAATATAACCATCAAGAATTGATGATTACGTCAATTTTAATTTAAAATTATTTGAAAACTTACTGAAAAACGATAAATTTGTTTTAGTTCCTTAGTTTACTTCCTTCCGAAAAATTACTTAGAGAAACTGTGTTACTTTTATCCATGGCTAATAATACATATTTTACAAATAAAAAAAATACGACATGATAAAAGCTTTGATCTTGTCAAATGAAAATTTCAGTTTATCTGCTGAATTATACTTACAAACCTACCCTGAAAGACAACAACCAGGACTCAAGGACATATAAACGGTACGCATACATGAAAGTGTTTAAGAATATGCAATAAGTAATGTTTAGTTTGAAACAAAATTTAATTGATGGCGGATCTTTTCAAAAACCACGGCCGAAGAAATACTTCAAGGAAAATGCTGAACAGGATGAAGTGGCGGTGCTGGGTCGAGTGGAAGCTGAGCCAACAACTTCATCTAGAGAAATTGTTGATGTTGGGGTATCCCAAACAAAAGCTCTAAGAATTTTAAGATAACACCATTATCATCCGTACAAATTCAGAAAAGAGCATTTTCTTAATGAAGACGATAAAAGGAGACGGATAACTTTCTGTCAGTGGTATTTACAACAATGTAGAACAGTTTAGAAAATTTTACTGAATCCATTATTTGGTCGGACGAAGCTCATATTAGCAGTGATGGAATTTTTAACGTCCACAATGCACATTACTGGTCTGATATTAATAATCATGTAGCAGTTGCGTAAAGAAGACAGAGGAAATTTGGGTTGAAAGTTTGGTGTTGCATTAAAGGTGCAATATGTTACTATTATATTTATGAAGGAACACTAAATTCTAGAAGATATTTAGAAAACATTCTTCGGACTCATCTAGAGGAATTTTTAGATAATCTTCCATTGCAGCAGCATCAATACACCAACATATTATTATGTCAGCAAGATGGCGCTCCTGCACACAATTCTCGAGCAGAACAGAACCAGAACAGACCATCAAGGAAGGTTGATGAATTACGTGAAAAAATCGAATTCGGTTGTCGTCATACTTCTTCAATACATCTTTTAAACGCCCAAAAAAATGCCATATTTTTTTTTTTTTTAGACGATAAAATTTATCCGATACGAACAACGGATTTTAATTACAATAAAAGTATTTGAAGAACGTTTTACCGATTTTGAATATCTTTATAAATAAGAGTGTTAGTCAACAGTTTCAAAAACCCAAAATTATCATTTTTGCTCCATAACTCAAAAACGGTTGGATGTATCAAATTTTGAGTTTGGATTTGAGGTTATCTCTAAAAAAAGGACCCTGGACACCGACATCAGACTTTCTCTATCTTGTATAATAAGGGTACCTACTTTCCTTTTAAAACTATCGAACAAAAACTCACCCTGTACAGTGATTCCAAACTTGGAAAAGCTCGGATGGACGGATATGTAGAATACAGTAACAAACACAGTTCATCAATTATATGTTGGAGTGTAATAGAAAATTCAACAAATTACAATAATTTTCTCGATTTTTCACAAAATTACAATGACGAATGTACGGCAGGTACTAAAATCTTCACGCGCACCGTATACCCTAAGAATATAATTTACATGCCAAACTAATTTTCATAAACCGACAATGCTATACAGATTACATACATTAGAGGGAATGCGTGTTTGCTGTAAGTACCAAACACAAACCTCGCATTATTACAACTTCATACGACACATAATTACGTTGTTATGTAAAATAGTATGGAATCGTAATCAAAATTCCATTGTAAATGCAATAAAGCGTACTACTATTTATTGGCGATTGGCTAGCTGCAAGAATAACTTGCGGCTATTTCCATTGCAACTTTTGCGTTTTATTGCGTTTTCAAAAAATTACGTGTATAATTAGCATGAAAGAGTACGTTCAACTGAAAGAAAACTGCCGCGTTCAAAAATCGAGTCGCGCATTTAATGAAAAATGGCTTTAAAATATTATGACAGTTTTACGATCGATGCATAAAGCATTGAGCAATTTTCTTAAAGGCGACTTCGAAAGTACCCCGCTTAAAAAGATGCAAAATCACCTGTAATCATTGCCATTAAAAGATAAAACTTGTAATTATTTATTTAAAAAAATAATAATAATAAAAATCCGACTGTTTTCGACTTTATGTTAAGCGTATAATTTGCATTTTACCCCTTTGAAAATATTGCATATAACCGATTAGAATGCTTATTGAATAAGTACGACATATAAAAGTTATAGTAGTGATTGATTACAATCAGGTGCGCTTAATTAAACTCGATCACCTACAAATCGATTAAATGTACAAATTGCAAATATTAAATCATATTAATGAGGTTTTGCTGTACAAGACAACACCTTGTTTATAACACATCTAACGGCAATATTGCTTTATGATGCAATAGCAGTTGCATAAAAAAGAAATAACAGCTAAAGCTTTTTAACATGATAATTATTGTCAAAGTTATACACAAAGCGAGGTCAAAATTGAAAAATTACTTAATAATTTATAAGGGCACGTTACACTTTGACTGCTAAATTATAAGGTTCGCGTTAAAAGTTTGTTAATAACATTAATCTCTAACATCTAAAAATTTCAAGAGTAACAAATTAATGAAGGAATGTTAATAACCGTAAAAGGGTTAAATATCTGAAAATCTATAATTATAAACATTGTATACGTTTTCTTACCATACCAGCAGATGTTGGTATAATTTAAAGGTATAGTTGGGGTCTATGAAAATGATCAGTTTTGGGTCGCAATCCGACCCAAACATTACATTTTAAACACAATGTATGATCACATCATATTTAGTCTTGCACGTTTTATGATCTTTTATATTAAAATTTACAATGGCTGATTTAAACTGTTTACTTCAAAGTTAGCTTCCTAACATCTAGTTATTCTTGTAGTAACGTCTTCCATTCAATTAAGGATTAGAAAATCTAATCAAATTTTTTACTAAGTTAAGGTTGATGTCATTGCCCAATAACTAAATAATACATACACTTCACATGTAGTTTTTCCCCGACGTAATAAATCACCCTGTACTTTAGTAGTGTGTTACCTGCCGAGAGTATTACTATATTATGTTAGGTTTATTACTTTCTGTGCCATTTTAATATATTTAATTGAAAAAGGACAGAATCAGGCGGATTCTCCGTTGATTATTCAATCTCAAATAGCTGCTCTAGCTGATGCTGGTTGGTCCATGAGAAGAATTTCTAAAGATGTCGATCTTTCTGTAAGTTAGTTACATTTGTATACAGAGTGAATCAGGTTTTACTAGCATAATTTCAGAAATCGATAGAACTAACCAAAATAATTATAGTTTGTATTATAAACCATACTCCAAAAACGCTTTCGATTGGAATAAAATGGCGCCAAAGTTTGAATTATTTTTTGGTTTTTATTTTATTGCTTGTAACCTAGGGGATGTAAATACGCTTGGTTTGGATAAATGCTAAGGACGTAAAACTGATATGTGTAAAAAAATTAGATTAATTACTATACAGGGTGTTGTTTTTGTGGGTGTAAACTGTACGGAACCTTGTAGAACTTTTTTTCGACCGCCGGCGCCGTTCTGTTACTAACTTTTTTCGTTCTTGGGTTTTTTTGATATGTCGCTTAGTTTTCGAGATATTCCTAGCGTAAACTGTCTTAATTTCATTGTTGTTGGTGACGTCAGTTGTGAAATTTATGGTGCAAAAAGATGCCCAGAACATTTACAAATGCCGAATACGCCGATATGCATTATGAATATGGTTTCTGCGACGGAAATTCTAATACTGTCGTTAAAGAGTACCGCCTACGGTTTCCGAACAGAATCGTATTGGTCGTCGAAGAATTCTTCAAGTCTTCGACATTGATAGAACAATGAGTACATGTCGAGCAGACCTACAACTCGGTGTATGCCAATCTAAGGTTTTAGAGCTCTTAAGCAAGATCACCGAAAAGCCTTCTATTTGCAGCATGTCCAAGGTTTCATACCTGAAGATGCTGAAAGACGACTTAAGTTTTGTAGACGCATTTTCGAAATAAATCCACATTTTCTCCACAACGTTTTGTGGAGAGACGAGTCTAATTTCACTACAGCTGGAGTAGTGAACTATCATAATCACTGTGTATGGGATCACAAAAATCCTAGGTGTATTAGACAATCTTCATTTCAGCACAAGTTTAGTGCAAATGTGTGGATTGGCGTTGTAAGTAACAATCTGTGTGGACCACTTGTTCTCCCTCCTCACTTAAATGCCAATTTGTTCCATGATTTTCTGGAAAACTTTCTTTCTGAAGTTTTTGAAGACATTCCATTAAATTTACGTGAAGAAAATTAGATGCAATTAGACGGTGCTTCTGCACACTATGAACGGTAAGTGCGGCAGTGGCTAGACGAAATTTATCCTCGCCGATGTATAGGATGTAGGTGATAATCGTCAGAATTTAATTCCCGTGCGGGAGCGGTGGCTGGTCTGCACGTTCACCTGACCTAAATTCTTTGGATTATTATGATCAGGATCATGTTAAGGATATCGTTTATGCAACACCAATAAACACTCCCAATTAATTAATTGAAACACTTTAAGAAATGATCCGATTACAATTGGAGCAGCGGTTAATACATTGATTCGTCGGTGCAATAAATATATTGAGGCTTAAGAAATGCATTTCTGAGCACTTATTGTAAGTTTGTTGTTGCGGTTTAAAAATATATTTTTATTATTAAATGTTCGTCGTTCTTGCTATTAAAAAACATGCAAATTTTCAGTGTCATTTTGAAACTTTTTATACTTACTCTGTACGGAATTTTGTGGAATATTTCGAAAACTAAGCGACACATCAAAAAATTTTAACAACAATAAAATTTAGTAAAAGGACGACAAAAAAGTTGTACAAGTTTCCATGAAGTTGACACCCATAAAATCAACACCCTGTATAGCAATTAATCTAATATTATTCACACTTACCAGTTGCGTATTTAGATCCTCTGGCTTACACGTAATAAAATAAAAACTGAAACATAATTCAAATTTTGGCGCCATTTTGTTCCATATGTAAGCGTTTTTGGAGTATGGTTTATAATACAAACTATTATTATTTCGATTAGTTCCATCAATACCTAAAGTTATTCTAGTAAAACCTGAATCAGCCTGTATATCTGTAAATTCTGGTCTTCCAAATCATTTTACTTACATAAATACAATTAATGGGAGGTTTGTTTAGCTTTTGGACATAATCCGAATAATTTGCTAGAGAAGGGCATTATCATTTTTTTGAGAATAAGTTAAAAAAAAAAAAATTAAAAATTTTTTTTTTTTAAATGAAAGTCATTTCTGATTATAAGAATTGTTTTTTGTCTAAAACTTTTTGATTTGATAATTAATAACTGAGTTATAGTAATCATATAATATTTTTTTAACTTCAAATCAAATCAAATAGATACATTAAAAAACTGTTTCGAAAAGCTTGTAGTAAATTAGGTTATCTACAACTATCTTTAAATTTAGAATATGCAGATTTTCTGACTATATTTAAAGTTCAACAAAAAAATTTTGAGCTGTTTGGAAGTAAGTTTTTTTTAAAATTAATTTTGGATATCATATCTCAAAGTGTAATTTTAAAATAATAAAAATTGTAGGTTAATGTTAAAATTCGAATAAAAAAACAAATAAATAAAGCTTTAATCTTATACGTTAAATTTACAGTACATTAAAATAAATTAAATTTTATTTAAAAAAATGGACTAGTTACAATTATTTAGTAAATGGTGCATAACTTAGGTATATAGCTTTTTCTTAAATAAAATGTGACCAAGTAAGGCAAAATTATTGATTTCAAAATATGCAATATCTTGGGAACGCCTTATTGCAAAAATTCAAACAAATTTCGATTAAAAGGGTTTACTTTACTCTATCATACGTGCTAAAATCTGTGGTTCTTGCTACAACCGCTAGATGGCGCTTTTTTAAAACTAGTAAATTTTGTCATTTTTCTCAGAAAACTTAAATGGAAATATGTTTTCCGATACTTTAACGTAAATAGACCCTCCAAATAAAAATCTATAAAATACAAAAAACTATTTTTTAATTTTTTTCAAAATTAAAAAATATTGGGTATTTGACGTTTCAATTCAATATTAATTTACAAACAAATTTTTGTTTCCAAAGTTTCATTGTATTTTACTTCGTAATACTACGGTCGCTCCCGACGTCTGACGTAAATTGGACCAAAAATCGGGTATTTTCCCTTTGTGACCTATATAAAAACTAGAAAATGGCTAAAGCTGAAAAGTTCATTTATTTTGGGTATAAAAAAAAATTGGGACTTTCTTTTGACCAAAAACTGGTGGCGATGCCATTATCAACGAAAATTGAACCATACAATAAAATTTCTTTGATACTTGATACTTTCTAAAAAGTTAATTAATTTGAATAAAACTTTCTGAAATTTCAGAACCCTATTGAAATCGGGCCGAATCAGAAAACCGAAAGTAATTTGTTTTTTGGAATTTTGCCACCGAAAAAAGGAAAATGGGGTATAACTGGATGTCTTTAGAGAAATTTCGATTGAATCAATTTTTAAAACGAGGGCGCTTTCTTCTAGAAAAATACGAGAAGATTGAAAATCAAAATTGATTTATTTTCGCCTCATATTTTTTTAGTTTCAATTTTTTTTTTTTTTACAGTATCGGAAAACGTATTTCGAAGGATCGCCCCACACATAGAGGGCGAACACAAACGAGAATAATTTACTCCACGATCTGGTGGATGGTTTTCAATTAGTATCTCGGGCAAAAAAAAGATATATACTCCCAGTTTGCACCATTTGTTTCAGCCTTTAATACTGTGTTATAATATGCATATCATTCCATTCAAGTTTTCTGAGAAAAATTACAAAATTTATAATTTTTAAAAAGAGCGCCATCTAACGGTCGAAGTAAGGACCACATATTGAGTAAAGTAAACTCTTTTAAATGAAACTCAGTTCGAATTTTTGAAATAAAGCGTTCCCAAGATGTTGCATATTTTCGAAATCAATGTTTGTCTTACCCCCACCACTTTATTTGAAGAGTTGGAGAAAAAAGGGTTCTACTAAAGCTGCTCCTTATAGACATAAGATTCATTTGCATGTATTTTCAGTACTTAATCGAGCAAATTTTAGGAAAAACTTATTTTTTGTAATTCAACATATTACAAACTTGAAAAAAAATTCCAGCAATTTCTATTGGCTACTTTTATGAAAATATTTCTTATCGCAAGGTCGTAAGTTAAGCGGTTTCCGATATACAGCCGCTTACCTAGCTTAGTTGGCCACCCTGTACATTACGTATTAAATGCGTATTTTTCTATTCGGGTTATTTGTTTATATATGAATTTTTTCAAACGCGTCGTAATTAACAGATCATTTACGTTAGTATAATTTAAATAAGTATTGTTATTGAACGTTGAAAACATTTAGTGAAATAAACAGTTTAAATACCTAAGCCATTGTAAGTGTAAATACAAACGAAGATCATAAAAGCTACAATTGCGACCCAAAAGTGATCATTTTCATAGACCCCAACTGTACTATTATTAAATGTGTAGAATATGTTTCGAAATATTTAACAAATTGAGGAACGACATGCAAATAATTGACAATAATGTAACATTGTTTTTTCTTATATAAATTATTATTTAATGACAAACACATTTTATATAACAAAAGAGTTTATTTAAAACTTTCACATACTCTTAAAGCTTGTTTAAACAATTGCTTTGAGTTCCAAATTGTTGATTATTCCACAAAATAAATAATTGAGAAACACACCTAACTTCGGTAATTGTTCAACAACAAAAGTATAAACAAATATCCAACAACCTTTTCATAAGATAATTAAATGTCAAGAAATTGGTTTTGAGGTTAAAAGCCGTGTATAATTAGGCCAACAAAATAATGTATTAATTACGAACATTAAATTAATGTTTTTCTTAATAGAATTAACACATTGAACACAAGTACTTCTAACGGAAATAATGGATTATGACGTAATTAACTCACTTAAATAAAAAATAAAATAACTACTATGATATATCACACTTTTAACTACTAATCACTTGTGTAATAATTCAAAGTCAAAGCTACTGAAAGCAAGGTTACAAAGTAATTTTTAACGTAAAAAAATCGACACTTCCCTATGCAATAAAGAGAGTGTTATTTTAAAAAAATGTGAGCGTGCATTCAAGATCAAAAAACTGCATTTTATGAATTTTAAACATACGTATCCAGCAACAAATTTAATTAACGAAAAGATAAATAATTTTTCAAAATAAACTCACCGTAAAATTGGGGAAGGAAAAATTCTTCACACGATCAATTCGCGCAATTGATTGCTTCGTAGAATCTGCAATAAAATAAAAGAATTTGTCAAAACTTGCCTAAATTTGTATTAACAACAATTTTAATCTAAGTCTGGCCTATAAACAGCACAATAATTGACAAATATTCTGTATGAAATAACCGTGCGATACCGCGCAACCAAGCAACACTCAATATTTAAAACCGAAAAGAATGAACGCTCGTGCGTTATCTGTTTCCAATTGGAAATCTTAGTTCTAAAGTAAATAAAATATTGTATCGCGCATGTGTGTAGGTGCATTCCTTGTAAACTTCGCAACTCGTGCATAAAAGCTTTACTTGTATCATAAATTACTATTTTTGAACAAAAATTGAATATAGTGTGGAACTTAAATATAAAGATATTTTATAATTACTACCAAAACCAATCAACAACTCTTGAGTACGCTGTGTGCAACCCTTATAAAACAAACAGTGACCTCCACAGAATTTTTCGGATTTTTCCTAATCACTAATTTCTAGGATTTCGACCGTAATAAGCAAGTTTCAAATATTGCTGATATCCAATTTCAACATGCTTGCTTAAATTTAGTCGTGGGTTAAAAATAATAGCTGATTACTGCCGATCAGAGTTTATAAGATATCTCTATAAAAATTAATTTTTATGAACGGTTTCTCAAACAGAATTTCTGCTTACGAAGCCCTTCTCTCACTGTATAAGACAAAGACGCCGCTTTTCATAAGTGTTCGATCATGTATTTTTGTTAGTGGTAAAGAGTGAAAAAAATGGATGTTCTAAACTATGGTTGAAATAAAATTCATATAAAATATAATTTATTGCAATTTTTCTGTAGTACTTTTCGATTAACAATATTTTATAATTTGTAGAAAATCTATACTATGTAAGATGCAAGCTGTAAACTCTTCAACAATGTGAAAAAAGCTATGCGAATTTTTAACACAATAAATCGAATTTCTGCACCTACGCGTTTCGTCTTTTTTAAGCTCATCAATGTAGGTTTAGCTTGAACGCAAGTCTACAAAAAGCACTGGGATTAACTTATCTCAGTATTTACGTCCGACAATAATTTTTAATTAAACACAAATTATATTTAGAAAATACTACTTTTAGACAACCCTAACAAACAAGTGAGTTTTTAGCACTGAAAAGTGGCCGAAAAATATATTTACTGGCTGCTTTCATTCTTGGTCGCTCTACGGTGGCGCCATCTACCGATACTTCTTAAATTACATAACGATATCGACTTTACTGCTAATGTCATATTTTTCTTTTATAGTTACCATAGTTACCTGAACATGAATGTTTAATAATAGACTAAAAGTCGCCAAGAAATTTTGTTATCGGCCCTCCGTCCATAATCACTAATTTTGAATCACCCGAAAGCAGTCAGAAACGCCTCTTTTCTTGGCCTCGGCCGGTAAAAAGTTCTAAATGTTGCCAACATTATACTTGTGACACTGAAATCAGTACAATCCTCATGCTGGAATACGTAAATAATACGATACAGTATTCTTTTACATCTTATTTTGAAAGCTTTGAACGCAAAAGCACGTATTTATATGCCAAAATAACACCGTGTTGACAGCTGCTAAATGGCATTACCAACCGAAAATGTTTTGGCATATAGTAATATTTAAAAATTTAAGTTTCAACAAATTTGGCCATTTGTTGGTCAGAAACGGTCAGATTCTGGCCTAGTGATACAAATAACTATTGCACCTCTGCCAAAAAGTGCTATTTCGTCCTCGCTTGATCTCAAACTCGGTCGAAAAAGTTGCATTTTAATAAAACCGTGGCTAATTATCAATTACATATCAAAGAAATGTTATCAACCCAACCTTCAATGAAGGTTACATTGACTTGTAATGTGTGAGTTGAGATTAATCGTTGTAGATGACATTCGTTTTTCAAAACCAAAAATTATTCTTGAAACACGACAATACAATTTTATTTATTTATCCGTGGATCTCAATTGAGTTTCGCGTCATACCCAATGACTTGAACCTTAAAAACCCAACTACTGACCTTCCAACTTCACATGTTACACTCTGCACATGGCCACGTAGGCTTTCTGCAACGCCCCAAAACATTGACCGACAAAAATTTTAAAGCTTTAATGTCTTCAACTCGGAGTTTGCTGAACTTCTTCTTGGATGAAAATCATTGTTGTTGCAACATATTGTTTACATTCTAATCGGTTCTTAAGAAATAAATTAGTATAATGTCTGTTCCCTGGAAGCACGGGAAATTGGCCTGTTCATTCTCGTTTATTATTTATGAGTGTTCTTCCAATTTATTAATACAGACCTCCATGGTATCTTATATAGCCGAAAAAATATTATGTGTAAAGGTTGAATTATATGAGTCAAATTTTTCGGTTTTGAAATAGAACTATCTGCAAATGCAACCATTGACAAAGAAGTAAAACGATAAATATATAAGGCTAACAAATCAACCTAGTGCATCGTATAACGAACCATCAAATTCGGGGTCACCACTGTGGCGTTGTTGATTGTTGGACGCTCACGACAGTACGTCTACAAAAATTGCAAAAGAACCGGCGTGGGCATACTCCTTACATCCAATTCCGCGGCCACAATGGCGTCCATCAATCAACAACGACGTCACACGTGTATAAGCAACGCGTAAAGAGTATAATTAAGAATGCAAACAGGTTACTGTACAGGTATTGTATAACTTCAAATGCGAAATAATCGTCAATAATCTCCGGTACCGTGACCCGTTGACATACATGCCATTTACTGGAAACAACAGAAATTAAAACTTTACGAAAAATTGCTGTTAAAAAAACTCTTCAGCAAATTAATCAGCAATAGCTAATAAAAACTTTTTTATCCTCATTCGGGTGATTACACATTCATCTACTTGAGTGTCTTCCTATCGTCATAGAACACTCCGTATAAACCAACCTCATTTAGAGCTTGTTTGCAACTATTCACTCGTTCACCAGGTGCTGTTAATTTTAACACTTACGATTTTCTTCCAAACTAACTACTAACTTGCTAACTGTACTAACTTACATTAAAGCAACTTTGTCAAAAGAATAATAATAAATAATTTTTTAATGCAATTTAATTTTCGGACGTGTTACGATAGCACGGGGCGTTACTGATGTCGCAACGCTTTACACTTAAGGTTGTACCCTAAATTATTTGCCATATTGTCATATATGTTTAATACTTTAGAGTAGCGCCCATTTATTATTACTTATTATTAATGACAAATGGCAATCAGACATACGACAGTCTTCAATAATACTGCAAGAGCTGGGTGGCAACTTAATTAAAGCTAAACCAAATTAAATTTTTTTAATTTGGGGAACCTGTAATATCTGTTACGCCACTAGAGTTATTAGAATAAATTAGAATGATTATCGGCGTTCGCGAACTTTCGTATTCCTGAATAATCGATTATGTTCTAGAATATTATTCTAAAGTTAAAAAGCGTAGTCATGTATTAGTTGAAGTTCAGTTGCTAATTGTCATTTAATGCGAGTTGATATAAATTATAGAGTGCTGTGATATTGTATTTATTAAGGTAGGTTGCCATTTCAACTAAATTTGCACCCAACATGCCCCCAGCATGTTACTGGAGACTTGTTGCGGAACAAGTTGAAATGAAAACTGATGCGGCGCTTGTTGGGCGCATGCTGGGCACAGAAACTGTTGGAGGCAAATTCGTCGCGGCGCATGTTGCGGCAAGCAAGAGTAAGCCAAAAAAAGAATGAAAGATGGGAAAAGAACTGTTCAAAATTAACACATATCTAAGAGAGCGAAGAAGTACGGAAAGCTGGAGAATACTGAAGAGTATAAGAACAGAAAGAAAAAAGGAGATTATAACTCCAATAACACCTGAGCAGTGGAGACAATACTTCAAACAACTGCTAACAGAAGAACGGAGAGAATTTCAAGGAGATATTTAAACACATAATATATGGATAATGGGATCGCCTATACGATTAAGATTGGAAGAAATAGAAAAACAATGCAAATCTTAAAAAACGGCAAAGCACCGGGTTCAGAAGATGTATATGGAGAACTTAACGCATGAAAGCAGAAACCTAATTAAACACCTACAAATTATTTTCCAAAGGTGTATAAACGAACAAAGTATATGAAAAACCACCTAACACCAATGTTTAAAAAAGGCGACAGGAGCAGATCTGAAAACTATAGAGGAATAGCAGTAGCAAGCACAATCAGCAGAATATATGGAAAAATAATTAAACCAAGAATAGAAAACGAGTATAAACAAATGGAGACCGAGTAGGCAGATCAACAACAGATCATATATTCTCGATCGCCCAGCTTATTGAAAAGAAAATTGCCTACAATCAAGAACTTCATCTACTCTTCGAAAGCATATGACAGTGTGCCGCTGAAAAAACTGTGGGAAGCGCTGGAAAAAACAAACATAAATGCAGAACTAATAAAAATTGTGTAAATGCTCTACCAACAATCAAAAACAAGAATTAAGGTAGGTGACAAGATCACAGAAGTATTCCCAACAACTAAAGGGCTAAAACAAGGATGTTGCATTGTACCAACATTGTTCAAAATTTACCTCGAATACACGTTAAATAAATGGAAAAAGAAGTGCCGAAAAATGGGTCTGCCTCTAAATGAGAACATCATGTACACATTGTGTTTCGCTGATGATCAAATAGTAATAGCCCAGGACTATGATGACATGAACTACATGACCCGAAAACTTATAGAAGAATATGCAAGAGGAGGACTGGAGGTAAACTTGAACAAGACTGAATATATGTGTATTGGAGGAACACAACAAGATCTAAGTGAAATTTCGTGTGTCTAACGACATCTCGTGTAATCAAGGATACGTATGAATAGTAACAAACTAACTAACAACAACATCTGTTATTGGACAACAGACAACAAATAAAACAATGTAGGGAATACAAATATTTGAGACTAAAAATATCACAAACTGGTACATTAGATGAGGCAATTAGAACAACGCAATGTAAAGGTAGAAAAGCGATTGCTATGTTAAATAGCATTCTATGGGACAAAAGTATCTCAAAAGAAAACAAAACGAATATACAATACCATCGTAAAAGAGCATAATAAAATAATAATCACTAAAATAATAAAATTAGAGAAATTATGAATGTAATAGACGACATCAAAGATAAACAACTGATATGGTTCGGACACGTACAAAGGATGCCAGAAACAAGAAAACCAAAACAAATTCTACAGTGGAAGTCGGGAGGAAGAAGGAAGCAAGGTAGACCTAGGAAGAGCTGGCAAAGTGGCATAAATGAAGACATACAAGAAAGATGATTGGACGAAAATCTGTGCAATGATATAGAGGAATGGAGATTGGGTATCGGAAGACGTAGGACGTTGTAAACCGATATTTATTATAAATATTATTATAATTAATTTCATTTAATTATGAATCAAGCCGATACCCTTTCTCCACAGAAGAAATAACGCCATTTTTCGGTTGACGACAAGAAAAAACCGAGAATATTCCTAACTCTTACATAAAAAATGGAGATATAGAAGCTTGGTTGGAAAGTTAATCGATTGTGGATCTTCCAGATTTGCGATTGCCGCCTTTCAATCCAGAGTCAATTAAAAGAAAAAGTTGCAAGAAACAATACACCTTTTAAAATAAAATATCTTCACCAATTATTTCGACTAGTTATAGGTAACGTGCACAAAGTGAAGAGGAAAAATGT
Organism: Abscondita cerata; assembly: GCA_030710515.1. Classification (NCBI taxonomy): domain Eukaryota; kingdom Metazoa; phylum Arthropoda; class Insecta; order Coleoptera; family Lampyridae; genus Abscondita; species Abscondita cerata. The sequence goes on along the minus strand of JALBCR010000864.1, from coordinate 384,892 downwards.
GGGGATAGTAGAATGCGTGTCAATCGTTATAAAACAGCAAATACTTAAAATTTCTTAACACCGTTCACATCTATTAAACATTTTCAAATTTTTGGTTTGACTTCTTTCCGTCAAGTAAATTTGATAGTGTAAAACACCAACATTCGATCATTGAAAAGCAATGAGGAAACAAAAAACAAGACAGAACCAACACACATCGGTGAAACACCGCCATTGTCAAACTTATTTGATCAAATAAATTTGACTGAAGCACGAATTTGACGTTTGATTTGAACAATAATATTTCTTAAGTTGTTTCACATCTATTAAACATTTTTCAAAGTTTGGGTTTGACTTGTTTCCGTCAAATAAATATGATAGTTTGAAACGCCACCATTTATTTTGACAAACATTTGATTGACGAAATAAAAAACACGGTTGAACCAACACACATCAAATTAATTTGACAAATGAAGCGTTGAAATATCAAAGGGTCTAAGTGCCATGTTTAGCAAAATTGAGCTTGTTTTATAGAAAGGTGCCAAATGCCATCGGAAATAATGTATGAAAGGAGCTAAGTGCCACAAACTACGTTGTGGTTTGTATACGGGCTTATAGGTGGGACATGTGCAAATGCCATATTTGTTTCATGGGTGCTAAGTGCCAATAGTACAACAAATTCATTGTTTACATGCATAGAATAAACTTCTGTGAGTGTAGCTAGCTGTGTCCTTCGTTGTGAATGTAATAATTATTTACAAACATGGATAAAGAAAGGCAAAAAAGTGGTTGGCAGGCATATCTAACTCCCAAAAACAAAGAAGTTGCTGCCAAAGAAAAACCTAACCTAAATGTAACTAGAATATTGTGTAATAACATCATGATTCTATTATTGTGTTACCTATTTTAGGTAATATGTAAATGCAGATTTGCATGCAAAAGTCTATCATATGAGACAAGGCTCAAATTATTCAACAGTTTTATTCCTCTGGCTCATCTATTCAAGGAACATATCTCATGGGACTTGTTCACATAGGAATAGTGAGAAAATATAATAATCCTGGCGAAAGTCATAGGCAGTGTACTATGCACTACACGGTTCCTAATGGGTCTGGTGATGTTATTGAAGTTTGTAAAAATACGTTCATTAATACTTTTGGCCTAAGTAGGAAAAAACTATATACCATTGTAAACAAGAAAAACTAGGTGAAACCAATTATACTGACAAAAAAGACGCTCTTGTTCATCTAAATTTACACAGAGTGACAGATGAAGAGTTTGCGATCATATCCAGTCTATTCCCAGGGATGTGTCGCACTACACAAGAGCCAAATCTAATAAGAAATATTTAAGTCCAGACTTAAACGTCAACAGACTTTATAAAGCTTTCATGGAATTGCATCCAGATAGTTTAGTAACTTATTGGTTTTATCCCAGCGTGTTCTTAAAAGATTTTCCGCATCTTTCCTTTAAACGGCCACGCACTGACACCTGCAAAACTTTCGATCGCTTACACTGTGATGTCCAGGCTAAGAATGAAAGAAATACCATTGCAAAACACGAACTTGAGCTGCATCACAGAAAAACTGAGGTGGCTATAGGGTCAATGAAACAAGATATTTTATGGTCCCAAGAGCCAGGTAACAAATTTTAACACCTTGCATTTCATAGAGGAAACGGACATAGATTCCAGGAACTGAACACACGTATAAAATCGTATCGAAAGTGTGCAACGCGCATTTTGCTCAAAAAATAAAATAAACGTCTTAAAACGTTTAGAAGACATTTCAAATTTCTAAACAACAACTTACAAAATTTTGGTACAATGAAAAAAACAATACTGTAAAAATAACTAACTGTTTTAATAACTCATTTAAAGATCTATCACCGTCCGACTATACATATATAATCGCTGCACAATGCAAATTTCAATCGCCGCATGCGTTTAGAAAAATACTTTGATAATAAATATAGTTTTATTGACATAAACAAAATTTCATTGCGAATAGGAAAGCTCTTAGGTATTAAAATGTTCAATTTTTTTTTCGCATTTCTTGTAAAATATTCTTGAAATGGAATAAATACTAATACACTTCTGAAAAATTTAAGAAATCCTATCAGCAGGGTACTATAATAAAAATAATTTAAATAAAAATTATAAATAATGAAATTCTCGAATATATTGTTAAAATAATTGGTGTCGCGTGATTGTCATATTTCAGTCATTCGGAGACAAAACTTGTTAATATATAATTATAAACAATTGTTATTTAAAGAAAAATGTGCACAATGAATATTTAGCAAATATTCCAAAAATAAGAAAATCTAAGTAAGTTAGATAGCGATTTAACATACGAACGGACAGAAATTTATAGGTATGTACACTCATGAAATTTAAAACTTGGACACCACAATTTCTGTAAACAAAAGTTTCGACATTGTGAAGCGGGCTTAAGGGTATCATTTACAATTCTAACAGCAGGTAGTCTCAGCAGGGGTTATCTTATAGAAGGACTGTAGAATGAATCATTACACTAAGCACGTTTTAGAAAATAGGTAATTTACGTTGCTTACTTAATTTTTTCTTTAAAGAATATATTTGAAGGTATCGCTAATTAAACACCATAGCTCGATTAATTATCGAATCAAAATTTTGTTTAGGAAATGTTTACAAAATAAAATTAGAAATAATTTTGATTTAAAAACGTCTACAAGCAATAACTTTTAAATTAAATCAAAAACTAAACATGGTTATTTGGGTTGACTGATTATTACTTATTTTTAAATAAATCTAACCTACTAATTATTGTAAGTTATTAAAAAAATCATTAAACTCTCTATTCATAATATTTAGTCCTTACAAAATGTATATTTTATGACGTTTCATTTTTTCTGTAGTTAATATAAAAGTGAAAATAAAAACTAAGGCAATTCTTATTGTCAACGTATATATTTAGTTTTTGACAAGAATTTATTACATAATTATAATTAAGATACCAAGTTATAGTTTAAAATTAAATGAAAACTTTTTTTTAAATAAAGGTATTACTATATAAATAAATATAAGAAATCAATAATGGGTGTGACCTCCATTATTATTGATACATTCTTGGAGGCGTCTGCTCATTGACGCTATCAAGGTATCAATATAATTAATATTAATCGTTTCCCATGCGGTATCAATGGCTGCAATTAGTGCATTACGGTTTACTGGTATAAAATTTGGCCCTTGTTGTCTTCGGATAACAGCAAGTATTCGAGCCCAAACATTTTCGATAATGTTAAAATCTGGGCTTTTGCTGGCCAGGGTAACAGCTCCAAGTTATTTTTCGTATCCAATTGCGCACAACCCGCGAAGTATGAATAGGGGCGTTGTCCTTTAACAACAAAAATACATTATGAAAATGTTAATTCAACAGATCCCGAACTATTTTTGGAGAAAGTATAGTGAAATAAGAATACTTACTTGTTGGAAAATATAATCTTCGTCTGGATAAAACACTTCGACTGAAGGTTTCATAATAGTTTCCAAAATATCTAAATACGCAGCAGAATCAAGACGTCCATCGATAGCCCAACAAACTCCTGGACCCCGCGCGCTAACCCAACCCCACACATTCACAGAAAATAACCACTTCGTTTTTTAGGACATATGTGATTATTTTCGTAACGAGTTCCTTCCATTCTAAAAACTTTTAGTGGTCCATCGTTGCGGCTATTGAACGTTTTTCGTCGCTAAAAATCACTCGATTCCAAAATTCCAAAGGTTCGTTCACATATCGCCTTGCAAATTCCAGACGACGTCTCATATTTTCGTCACTGAGAACTTCTTTCGCAGCAGCATTATACTTCTTTATTCCCATCTCCTTTAATCTTTTTGTGCAGTTATACGGCATCCGGGAAAATGTGTATCTGCTATAGCCCTGGAGTATGTAGCAAATGGTTGTTCTGTTACGTAATGAAACAACTCGAGATCTTGAGCACGTGTAGATACTTTAGGTCTACCACTTCCGATGGCTCTTTCCAAAGTGTGTTCAAGATTCCATTTTACTCGGTAATGCCCTACGGTGCTTTTTGGTATATCTAACATACGTGAAATTTCACGCACGCTACGGCCCGCCGCTAATTCCGAAACAATCCGCGCTTTCAAATCAGCACCGAGATGAGGTGGCATTTTCACAACACTTGAAATTTTAAACTAAAATGGAATTTACATTTCTTACTTTATTTATTGGTTCACACTACCCTTCTCAAACAGTAGGTAATTGTTTATTTATTACATACTTCTAATGACCAATGTAACAACCCTTAGAGCAATATGACTCAAAGGAAGTAAATTAAACAAGCAAGGATATTCTATTGTTATTGAAACTTATTCATAAAGTAAAAGCCATTTCCTTATAATGCTAATGGACAGGATTTTCTTTTAAGTATTAAGATTACAATAGAGGACTTATAAACTTTCGAAAATATCTAATTATAAATATTTACACTGCAATTGCGCTTTTCCTTAATAATTTCTTAGCAATAACATACACGTTCTTGGTTTTAAGTTGTCATAAATTTGATATGATATAAATTTGTGTTTCTAATATTACATCACAAACTAATCTTTATTCGCCAAAAATTGTTGCTTAAGTTGTAAAGCTTCGTACACACCTGAACAACAAACCGAGCAACAAACATAACAACGAACCGAAAGTCAAACAGAACGACAAACGATCTTTTATGATTTCCACAATCCGAACAACAAACGGAACGTTTGTGCTGTTCCTATAATTATTTTCAGTAGTTTTCAGTTCATATATATTTATTATTGAGAAGAGAAAATTGCGGAAAACAAGAAGATAGTGCCAACCAAATTTTACGCACAAAGAAGAGTAAAAATTATAATTTACTTCGTTTTTTTATATTTTGAAATTTCCCGCCCAAATGATGCTAATAGGGACATCATTTTTTTCTTGCATTCTTAAACACTGATTAATTTAAAACATTTTTCTTCTGTCAACTCCATAATATTACCTAAAACACAACAAACCCACAAAGGGAGGACTCTCCCGCATAAGTTTGTTCGCCGTTTTGTTTAGATTCGTCCAAACCTGCAAACGCATTCGCGCGCATTTTCTTTGATGTCGGAGAAAAACCGACAAGTTGCGGAACGCCGCAAACCGTTCGTGGAACAATCAGGACTTGCGAATCTGTTCTAAAATTCGTACGTAGCACCGTCCAAATTAATGTTCCGATTGCCGTTCGGTTCGTTGTTCTGTTTGTTCCTCGGTTTGTTGTTCAGGTGTGTACGAAGCTTTACAATAAGCATATTAATATGAACTATATCTTATGAAAGGAGAGTTATGTAACTATAATTAACGACTTAACGTTACGTTAGTAGATTCCATTTACTATTTACACATATTTTCTTGGAACATTCGATAATTAACTATCGGGATATGATGACCCTATACTTCGCAGGTTGTGCGCAACTGGATACAAGCAAATAACTTGGAGCTGTTACCCTGGCCAGCAAAAGCCCAGATTTTAACATTATCGAAAATGTTTGGGCTCGAATACTTGCTGTTATCCGAAGACAACAAGGGCCAAATTTTATACCAGTAAACCGTAATGCACTAATTGCAGCCATTGATACCGCATGGGAAACGATTAATATTAATTATATTGATACCTTGATAGCGTCAATGAGCAGACGCCTCCAAGAATGTATCAATAATAATGGAGGTCACACCCATTATTGATTTCTTATATTTATTTATATAGTAATACCTTTATTTAAAAAAAAATTTTCATTTAATTTTAAACTATAACTTGGTATCTTAATTATAATTATGTAATAAATTCTTGTCAAAAACTAAATATATACGTTGACAATAAGAATTGCCTTAGTTTTTATTTTCACTTTTATATTAACTACAGAAAAAAATGAAACGTCATAAAATATACATTTTGTAAGGACTAAATATTATGAATAGAGAGTTTAATGATTTTTTTAATAACTTACAATAATTAGTAGGTTAGATTTATTTAAAAATAAGTAATAATCAGTCAACCCAAATAACCATGTTTAGTTTTTTGATTTAATTTAAAAGTTATTGCTTGTAGACGTTTTTTAAATCAAAATTATTTCTAATTTTATTTTGTAAACATTTCCTAAACAAAATTTTGATTCGATAATTAATCGAGCTATGGTGTTTAATTAGCGATAGTTCAAATATATTCTTTAAAGAAAAAATTAATAACAACTAAATTACCTATTTTCTACAAAACGTGTATGTAATATTAACAAACAAAAGACAGAAAATTACTATTTAGTGAAGAAGAAACTGTGAACAAAACAAATTAAAGCAGCAATTAAAATTTTGTTAGGTATGAGAAGATATGCGCCAAATTGTTAGAGGATAACTACAATCTTTGCGATTATTAGAAAATATTAAATCTAATTATCGGATAAATGCAACAAAATTATTTATGACAATTTCTATTTGGAATTTGATAACTAAAAATTAAAGTAGTTTAATTAAAAGCATAATTAAGTCTTTAGTAATACATTAATTATTTTTTTCAGTGTTGTAATTTACGGAAAAACGCCAAGTTTCTATCATTTAATTGCAAAACTACTAATTATACTTATAATGTTTTACAATAATTTCTAAAACGTAAAAAATTAAACTGCGATTTGTATTGCACATGTCTTTAAGTAGAAACACGCACAAATTAAATAGATCAAATTCCTTCTTTGATAATTTGTTTAATAATCTTAAAATTGTTTTGAATATTCATGACAAAAGTAAGAGTTTATGTTATTAATGTAGTAAAAGTTAATGAATAAAAAAAAATTAAATGTTGTGCCACAACATTAATCACAAACTAATTTTTCAACTTCCACATGATTTAATAACATATTTGCGAAGAATTATAATAACTGCCGCGATGTTTACAAATGTTAATCGTATTCAATTCAATGGAGGGAATGAGAAAAAAAACTTCACAAAAGCCTCTTTTTTTTTCATTATTCAAAAATAGATCATTATGAGAAGATTAAATCAAGCATCGTTAATTACTGACAACTTTAAATCATCTACAAATCTTTAAGCAATTAAGTTTTTTTCAAGACCACAGGATGAAGAAAAAAATTATCAGGTAACGGTTCTCAATATTTAATAGTTTGATTAATAACTCGATTATCAATTTATTTTCTTAATAATGATTTAATAATGTTTCGAGTCTTTTAACTGTCTCCTATAGGAGAACAACATAACGGCAAGTTTACAAATTAAATTTTCATTTCTTTTATTTGTTGCTTGATCATCGATGACATTGACAGTATTGAAATCGATATAAGTTACCTAATCATAATTTAATTAAAAATATAATTACCGTTACGAACACTTTCTCCTGTGCAAGTCCTTTTGGCGTATCGAATGTTTTCGAACCATAATAACAACTCCTACGACAAAATAATTCTTTTTTGTTGTTGTTGTCGAAATTTAAAACATGAATTGCATATACAAAATAAAGTAATTTACATATTAAATCCTTTTTCGGCGTTGTAACAAAATACATAACACGTTTTAATATGTTGATGTTCCTGATGATTCTCGAATTTTAATGTAATAAATTATCGCACAATAATTGCGTTAAATGCATCTGAATTAAGAATATACAAATACCAAAGAGTTTACAAAAAAGGTGTGGAATTAGTTATATAAGCAACATTATATAGACATTACTTCTGTAATTTAATCATATTCTAAGGAAGGCAAATCCACTATTAAACTGCATTCGCATCTTCCAAAAAAGTTCATGGGCTTTTAATGTATAAATTATAATGGCGAGTGCAATACTTAAATGCAACTTACAACGTAAGATAAAATAAGAAATTTATAGTTTCTAGTAGAATTAAACACTTAGTAGCACGACAGATATTGTTTGTAGTTAAGCAACATCAAAATGTTTCTCTTAATGTTTAACAAAATATAATTGGAATTTATTCAAATTCTATACAACAAAAGCTCATATCCGTATATTGCAGTAGTAAATTAAGTTCAAAATTAGTTTTTACCATTTCTCAATGGCTACAATTTAAAAATAGTTTCGATTATACCTATTAACTTTGATATATTAAATGAAAACATATACAGTGTGTCCACTTAAATTGGAACCATATGGAAAACTTTTTCATTATTGATTTTTTGAAATAAACTTATTCTTAATAAAATGTTCTGCATGGTATAAAACTTAAAATGCAACCATCAGATATCAATTTTTTAAACCGTATAACAGTGTTTAATCAAAAAATATGAACTTTTCTTAAGATTAAAGTATCATTATTTTTTACAATACAGAAAAAATGTTATAATGAAAAGTTGATTTGAATTAAAAGCCGCTAATGTACGGCTCATAACGGTAAAGTTTTAGTATATTAATTAACTTTCCAAATTTATAAAACAAAATCCAAACTTTTTTCTCGAAATTTGAACTTTAAAGTCGAATATCTTGAAAACTGTTAGAGATATCGAAAAGTGAGGGACACATTCGAAATTAGGGTTAAAAAATACATAAGAATCGTACACATCAAATTTAATCCTTCAACGGACGACGATAACGGCGTGACAACGCGGCGAGATGCGCAGATATAGAGAACTGTAATCCTTTGGTGTATTATAGCAATTTATAGAATGAAAATTCAGGTTTGGTGTTTATTTATGTTTTCAATACTGAATTTAAAGCTCGTCTTATTTGTTAACAATATGATAATCTTCCATTTGTTAATGTTTTGTATGATCTTGAATTTAAATACGTAATGAATGCAGCTAATAATTATTTATTTTAGAAATTGAAGGTGATAGGTCAAAACTTTAGTAGATTGAATTAAAATTTAATTATGTTTGTTTATGGATAAATATGTGATGAAATGTTCTTCATCTTACACCATCAGTTTTTGATGCATTTTAATCACTAATTTTAGTGTTAGTGTTAGTTTAAAAGGCAAATATTTCTATATTTATGTAAATAACCTTGACAACGAAATCTGAGTAACCATGACAAAATTAAAAATTACTTGAAAATTTTGCTATTTTGCAAAAATAACTTACCAATCCGTTACGAATTGTAAAAACTGCTGGTGTAAGATTAAACGTCGTATATCGCAGACTCGTGGTTTAAAATTCTCACACGCATTATAATGATGCATTTCTCTCACTTATAATATAATGTACTATTATATGGATTTTCTTATTTGAAAGAAATTAATTCTATACATTCATTACGTATTTAAGTTGGTTGCAAGATTGTTCAAAAAACATTACCAAATAGAAAGGTTATCGTATTTTGAACAGATAAGAGGGATACATTCAGTATTTAAATTTATAACTGCAAATATTTATAATGTAAAACGTAAATAATCACCAAAACTAAATTTTAATGCTAAATGGTTGTAATTTCATATTTTGATTTGTAACTTTTAATTCAAAACAGCTTTTCATTACAAGATTCTTCTGTATTGGAAAAAATAATGATTCTTTACTCATGAGCAAAATTCATATTTTTTGACACGGCTTAAAAAATTGATACTTTTTGTTAAGATTAAATTTTTTTCAAAGACCAAAAATAAAAAAAGTTTTCCATATGCTTCCAACTTAAGTAGTCATACTGTATTTTTTGTTCTCAATCTACGTAAAAAACTATGTGGACTTTATGTATAATGAGTCTTTACTCAAAAGTGATACTTTTCAAAACTTCTGATTTTTAACACTTTCTTTGGGATGGACAATAAATAATTCATAAATTTTTAAATTATTGTTTGAAATAGTAAACAGAAATTTTATTCACACTGTTTATGGTTTAAAAGTTGATATTGGTTATACAGGGTGATAGAGATATCTTTATGACGTAACAAGCTGGTTAAGTCGTATTTAAACAAATTAATTGTAATTTAACAAAAAATAAACATGGAAACACAAAAAGAATTATTGATATGACTTCGCAAATTATAAAACGTAATTGATAATTTGGAACTGTGCACAAATAAAAGATATAAGTCAGTTTCGAATTGATTTGTGTCAGTCACAGTAACCAAACAAATTTATATTTTTGAGCTCATCTCGACGCGAGCTCATCTCGACACGAGCCCATCTCAATCTGAGTTTATTTCGTATAATAAAAACAAAGCCGTTTAAGATTTATATTTATATAAGCTTTTTGTCTTAAAATTTAGGAACGAATAAACTCTTAAAATTTTGGAGATCTCCTTGATTCAGTAAGATTATTATACTTGCCCACTACCCGGACTATAACAAACTCCTAAAGTACATGTATATGTTACATTTTTTGAACAAATGTTATTTAAATTTTTCCATACCACAACTGATATGTTTAAATAAAGTTATCGATAATATAATTTACAAAAACCTGTTTTTTTGGAATTATTGGCACTAAAGATGTCGTTAACTAAATTTGTTTGAAAAAATCTGTATAAGGAATACTTTTCAAAATAATTTAAAAACTGAAAACGCACATCTTTAAAGAGGGTTTATCCCCTACACTCGCAAATAACACAAGAGCAGAAAAAGGTTGGATTACAAAAAGATATCTATAAAAGATGAGCAGTTTACAACAGATATTGTGCCGTCAGTTAGAGAAAAACTGAATTTTTATTGCTAGATAAATGCTCTAGGTTATCCCGCATAATTAGTCAACGATGACGGCTCTAATTACCATTATGTACAAGCCTCCAAATTGTACATCGTTGATTCAACTAATGGATCAATAAATCATTCAAGGCATTAAACTGTTTTATCGAAAAAAATTGCTTAGAACAATCGTTGGTTCTCAAATGAAATTTCTTCATATTCTTTAAAGATATTGTGTATTCTTTTGATAAAGCGTGTTATCGCGTGAGTGATGACCTCATAAAAAATTCATGGAAACTATTGTTACCAAACCCTCATGTGCAATTTTCTGATAAAAAAAAAGAAGCAGAAGTGAATGAGTTGATAAATTTGAGTAGTAAAATCACAGAAGATATTCCACTTACAGCGAAAGACATTCAATTGGCTTTCCGAAGATAATGAAACTAAAGTTTTTTTTAAGAGATGATGATATTATTAAGAAAATTAATTCTTCTATCCGAAATAAAACACCCAGTTCTGAAAGTGATGATGAAGGTTCACATACCATCAAACACAATGAAGCTTCAACATCTGTATGATATGGTCATCAGAAAACCATATGACGTCACATTAATTTTATTACTCCAAGAGCTTCGTAACAAAGCGCTCAGAAATGAAATGGAAGACAAAAACAACACTGTAATTTATAATATGTAGGTATTTATATTTCTTTTGATTTCTTTTTTTATTTCAATGAACTTTTTTTTATTAAACGAAAAATAAATACTTTTGTTGAATTCCGAAGATTCCGAGTATTGGTCCCTATCAAATTCAAAAAACAGAACTTAAAGATCCTATACATTTACGTGAAAAATTATTAATTAATTCTTATACCTAAAATATTTGTTACAAATAATGCAAGATAAAACAACTAGAATAGGTAAAATACTTGAGGAGGCTGGGTCGATCTGGGCCACATGTAAAGCGAGCGCTCTACCATTTGAGCTACATCCCCATTTGAAAACAATACTGACACATATTTTTAATGGTTTTATAATCTGATATAAATAGTTTTAAGTGTAACGTGTAAACTAAGTGAAAGTAATTCACTTAAAAATCAATTACAACAAATATTTCTAAGTATAATAACTGGGGATGTAGCTCAAATGGTAGAGCGCTCGCTTTGCATGTGAGAGGCACCGGGATCGATCCCCGGCATCTCCAACTTTTTTTTTAAATGTATTTCCATTGAAATTATCCTAAGGCATAATTGGGTTCTAGCCTAGGGCTTCAGATAAACTTATTTCAGAAAATGAAACACATCTGCGAAATTGCACTTTTCTCAGTTTTGAGAATGGGTAGGGGTGGTTCTGGTAGATATTTTTGCGCTAAAAACAAATCTCCACCATGTCAGGTTTTTTTGAAGTTATAGCTGAAATTGTCATAAATGGTTATTTTAACGATTTTTATTAATTTCTTTCGAGAACCAAATTTTTTGTTTCAATTTTCCAACAATTGCATAGCATAGTGCTACTAACTAACTGGCGGAATCTTCTTCTGATCTTTCCTCAATTGGTCGGATATTCTCCTTGCCTATAGTCGTTGAATCTTCATCTGATCTAGCCTTAACTGGTCGGATTTCCTTCTAATGTTGCCTTTGCTGGTTAGATTACTAAGGTTGGATTCGTAATTAACAACTTCAAGAACCCCTGTCTAGACAGAATACACAAGATCTTGTCAATAAGTAAGTTCAGCGCGGTAAAACTGTGATTTTGCATTAATAAAACTATTGAAGTCACAATAGTAGAATAATTTAGGAAAATTGATTTTAAAGCCAAAATTATTCGAGTTTTGCTAGACAAACATTAGCAAAGTTGTAGGAAATAGAAAAAATATACAGGATGTTCCATTTAATTTCATCAAGTTATTCGTCATTTGCGATTATTAAGTTTGATATTTTTTTCTGCATACCTTGTATAACCGATGCGAACTTTTTAACGATAGCCAGTCTGAAGGTTGACATTGACCTAGGGAAGTGTTTAAAAATCGATCTCAAGATGCATCACTTTTTGAATAAGACTCGTATACATAAAGTCCCCATACCATTGACGTAGATTGACAATAAAAAATACACATTATTACTAAACCTTCATGTGCAATTTTCTGATGATGAAGAAAGAAGCAGACGTGAATGAGTTGATAAATTTGAATAATAAAATCGCAGAAAAGCAACTTACAGCGAAAGACATTGATGAATGGCTTACCGGAGATAATTAAACCGAAGTTTTTTAATAGATGATGATATCATTAAGAAAATCAATTCTTCTATCCAAAATAAAGCAAACATTTCTGAAAGTGGTGATGAAGCTCCACATACCATCAAGCAACTTCGTAACAAAGCGCACAGAAATAAAATGGATGCCAAAAAACAACATCGTAATTTATAATATGTAGGTATACTTACTTCTTTTTGTTTTTTTTTTATTTAAATGAACTTTATTTTATTAAACAAAAAATTAATATTTTTGTTGATTTACTTGTATTTTTTGAATAAGTACTATGTACCCTATATCCTATATCTTTATCCTGTACATATCCCACCTTATATCATTCTATGTTTTTTCAAAAAAAAAATTCATGATTCAGTAATCCGGACTTATCTTTTGCATTTAATTGTCCGGATTAAAGAAGTTACACTGTAAATAAGATTCCGAAGGTTCCGGGTATTGGTTCCTGTCAAATTTGTTATATCAATCATTAAAAAATTGTTCAAAAAACAATCTGCAATTGATGTGCAGGTAGACTATTATACATCCTCCAAAAATTGTTTTCAATTTTAATAAATTTCATTTGAGGTTTATTGCAGCAACAAAAAAACAAAACAAAACTTAAAATTATAGAATTCCTTTGTTTGAGTTGAGAATAGCACGAATCCTATAAATTTACGTGAAAAATTAATTATAATTAAAATATTTGATACAACTAATGTGAAAGATAAAACTACTACGAGTAGGACAAAAGAGTTACGATATGCCGGGATCGATCCCGGTGTTCCTCTCCCATGCAAAGCAAAGCGCTCGACCATTTGAGCTACAAACCCATTTGAAAAAAAAACGAACACATATTTCTAATGGTGTTCTATACTGATATAATTAGTTTTAAATGTACGTGTACACTTAGTGAAAGTAATTCACTTTAAAATCGATTACAACAAATATTTATAGGTGCAATAACTGGGGATGTAGCTCAAATGGTAGAGCGCTCGCTTTGCATGTGAGAGGCACCGGGATCGATCCCCGGCATCTCCAACTTTTTTTAAAATGTATTTTTCATTGAATTTATGAGCACGGACGGATTTTCCTAAAGCATAATTGGGTTCCAGCCTAGAGCTTTACAAAAACTTATGTGTTATTAATAACTATATTAAAATAATATTGTTGCTCAAGGAACATACGCTTATTTAAACTTTATTTCTAAAAATTAAATAGATCTGCAAAATCGCACCTTTTTCAGATTCAAAATAGGTAGGGGTGGTTCTTGTAGGTATTTTTCCGCTAAAAACAAATCTCCACCACGTCAGGTTGTTTTGACGTTTAGCAGAAATGGTCATAAATGGCTATTTTAACAATTTTTATTAATTTCTTTCGAGAACCAAATTTTTTGTTTCAATTTTCCAACAGTGGCATCTCATAGTGCTATTATGTAACTGGCTAGATCTTCTTCTGATCTTGCCTCAACTGGTGGGATATTCTCCTTGCCTATAGTGGTCGAATCTCCTTCTAATCTTGCCTTTGCTGATTGAATTACTAAGGTTGGATTCGTAATTAACGACCTCAAGAACCTTGTGTAGACAGAATACTCAAAAACTTGTCAATAAGTAAGTAGAACGCAGTAAAACTACTGCATTCACAATTGCAGATCTTCACAATAAAAAAATTGTAATATTATTCCTGATTTTAAAGCCAAATAGTATTACTAAGCAAAGTTGTAGAAAATTTAATTATAAATTGATATGGGAAAAAGTATACAGGATGTTCCATTTAATTTTATCAAGTTATTTGTCATTTGCGATTATTAAGTTTAACTTTTTTTTCTCATGCAAACTTTTAAACAATAGCCAGTTGGGGTCCTCAGCGCCCTATTTGAGTTTGTTATTGCAAACAACAACCTAAAAAACGTGGAACATTTGAAGGCCGATGACCTACGGTAGTGTTTAAAAATCAACTCGAAAAGAACCGCTTTTTGAATAAGACTCGTATACATAAAGGCCCCAATAACTTTTCACGTAGATTGAGTATAAAAAATATACATGTTTCCATTTCAAATGTCAAAGTTGATAGGTAGTCCGTGGAAGTGGGACTTGAAACTTGAAGACTTCAAACTTTGTATATTAATATTCTACTGCAATACTTTTTTAACTTTCTATATAGTCTCCTTCCAGTGCAATGACCTTATCCCAACAATGCTGCCACTGTTAAAATTTATGGCGGAAGCAATTCTTGGCCAACCTGTTCCAAATCGCCTCTAAAGGCTTAACTTCGATCACTTCTGTTTAAAATCTTCGACCTTTAAGGTCTTTCTTAGCGTTGTCGTGATGCAATTTTCACTGTCGAATCAGCTAAGGCTGTTTTTTCTTGGAATGCTATCTTTCATTAACTAGTGCAAAACATATAAATATACTAATTAGAGCTACTGTAGTTCATTGCGAAACCATATTGGTATACACCACCCCTTTATAATCAAAAAATCTGATGACCATAATTTGGCCTCAAATTTTTATCGCGCAAGCTTTCTGTGGTGGTTGGTCTTCCTTTATTTATCCACTATGTGCTTTGCTGTTTCTTTTAGGGGTCTTAGCAATCCCCTCAGGTTTCATCGCCAGCAATAATTTTCTTCCACCATTCTTCCCTTTCTTCTTTTCCAATGTTCACAAACTTCCACTCCATTCGCTTTTTGCTCTGGTGTTATCAGTCGGGGAATCCAACGAGCACAGACTTATATATGTTTGTGCAAGAGCGTAAAAACACTTCAAGAAATATTTCAAGAATGCTAGAAAGTTCCAGGATCGTCGATCTACAAATTTTTTTACTATTGAAAACAAGCGCATCTTACCATTGTTGTATACTCAAAAACTGTCTTAATCATAGAAAATATTTGTGTGGTAGATTTTCCTAAGCAAACACAAAATTTGATCGCGTATCTTTGTTCTTACGTTTCATTCATTACGATATTTAGAAGAACGCAAATAAATAATTTTTGACAACTGTCATTTTAAAAGTGAAAGAAGCCTACTTCAATAATATTTTCTGATTTTTCTAAAAAATTCAGTTCTAATAGAAATACTCTTGTATTATCGTTTTGGAAGGGTGCTTGTCGATGGTTTGCAGAATAAAGTATTTTCGTCAATTCGTAACCAAAAAGGTAATATGTGGTCATACTGAGACCCAAGGATTTAATAGTCGAAACAATTACTAAAAGAAAAAAATCAACTTCAAAGAAGGTGAGAAGATTCTATCTTCGGCAAGGTGTTTCAGAAAGTGATGAAGTGGAGGAGACGTTTGAAGACATGGTGCTGCGAAAGAACTGAAACGGCAATCTACAGCAACGTTTTGGGAAACTTCAATGCTCAAATACGTCAGAAAACATACATTGTCCTCAAAAGTCAACAGAAGATGATGGACTACCTTAACAAAAGAAATTCACACTTCGAAAAGGCATTTTAAAGCAAGTGAAGTTGGAAACACCGACACAATCTTGGTCAAGACCATATAACCTGTACTCTTATGAATACCGGAAAGATGTGTACTAACGTTCCGATCAAGCTCAAAAGACACAAATTGTTGAAGAAAAACTTCAGTCTAAAACTACAGCTCAAACCCAAAAAGTAAAACTACAACCAAGAAAATTGCACAAAGAATTACCAACAGTAAGAAAATGTGCCCAAAATGGAAAAAAAGGATAGTAAGGTAAACGTCAATATCAAAAACTGCATGGATGCACGTCGAAAGATACAGACTCAAATGAATATAATCATGAAAATATAAGGAATTGGAATACACAACTGGGCCGCAGAAGTACGAAGAAAACACCAATACTTTAGGATTACGATTCAAAATAGCTTACTATCTTAAGTTGTACAAATTTCATACACGTAAGAGAGCCTAAAGGCAAGATGGCGCAAGTTTGCTAAAGACGTTACGTCTAGGAGCAGACCCAAACGAGCTGATAGATTGCAACCATTGAATAGTGTAGACAAGAAGTAACCGTATCATTTGATGAAAAAGAAGATGTGGTTTAGAGACAAGGCACCAGTTTACACTTGTAATCCCGATAATTAACTCGCAATAAAACTCTACATGTCATTTAAAAAAGGAAGTTTAAATAAAAGTTTTGGAAAATAAAATTCTGCTTTTGTTTGATAAAGATCACGTGACCTTTATAATTCAATAAAAAACTTTGCTTAAATAAAAAATGTTTAAGTAATATTTTTTTTAACTAAGGTGTTCTTTGAGCTTCCTACATTATACCCAAAACTTAATCAGATCTTTGCTATTATTAAAAAAACGTGAAATAAAATCTCTTGTGGAAATGGAAACTAAAAAATTTTTACGTATTTTTAATACTTTAAATTTCGGAGGAAACATTTCATTATATCTTTGTTTAAAGCGCTTCACACTTTGTTCATTCACATTACTTCTTGAGATTCCTTCTTTCTAAGTTTGACGAACTTCCACCGTATCTCCAACTATGGGTAGTTAGTTTTAGTTTATATCTTTGTAGCTTGAACCGACACGCTCATCAGATATCTGAGTTCTTGACGTTGCCCAACTCAAACGTGGAATATTACAAATTGCGCATTTATCTCTGCGTATAAATTATCTACTATAAAATTAATTTTCTTTGAGTTATTGGTATGCCTCCGAGACTTTGTTTTTGTGATTAGGATGTACAAAAAAAGTGTGGTTTTTAAAAAATGTTTGAGTATGGCATGGGAACAGACCAAGATAATTCTAAACTTGCAAAAACTTTTGGAAGTTTATAAGCACGACTGCATTTTTATATAGCTCTTCTCTCAAATTTGTACTCTGTCACTTCTCTTGGTTTAGTGTATATGAAGCATAAAACTCGTGTAGAAATGGAAAACAAAAATGTTTGATAACAAACTTTTTTAAACATACTGATGTATATTCAAGTATTTTAATTCGTTTTAGAGTGCCTAACAAATTCTCTATGCAAGTATGTGATATTATTTTGGGAATCGGACTAAATTATTAAAAGCCGTTTCATCTTGTGTAGTGACGATATGAATTTTTGGAACCCACAAATTTGTTTCGAAAGCTCGAAAAAAAGTTTGTTTGACAATATGACGAATCTTGGTTGTTTGAAGTCAAATTAAATATTCTCAATCCGTTCGAGCTGCAACCACTTCACTAGTTCAAACTCGTAACCGTTGGATCTCTCAAGTTATCTAGAGCTGCTGTTGAATTTGTAAATAAAATTCCCATATTGAATTTCCCCTGATTTAAGACAGGTAATCCGTGTTTTTAAACTTTATTAATGGGGTGGTGCCAAAAATTTTAATTCCTATTTTTTCATTTTTATTCAACGAACTAGATTAGGACGTTTTTAATGATACACACCTTTTGTTTAAACTATTCTTTGGTTTTAACTACATCAATTATACAAAAAAGTTCCTAAAAAATAGGTGTCTGGAAATTTTATCGTCTATAGCTTTTATTTGAACTATTTTTTTTCTAAAATACTCTTTTATACTTTTGTTAGTATGAGTAGTTAGAATGCTTACTCAATTATGTTTTTCTAGACACATTTTGTTCACAAAAATAATTAATTAGAAGAGATATAAAATAGGGTCCAGTTAAAACAGGCTATTTTTAGATTATAACTCAACGACAAATAGTTTATCTAACTTCGTGCTAACGTAGCACTTCCGGTAGGAATATAATTCAAAATCTTTTTTAATCGGTATTACATTACAGTTATAACCAGCTCTATTTGAAGCAACTTTTGCATTCACAATCTCAAAGATTAGAATTACTATGAACTAAGGATGAATATTTTATACTAAAGTATTGAGGATACATTATCAGTAAGGGTTGAACAACTCTATCAAACATTTTGAATTTGTTACTTTGCACTGCATAATGCAACTTTTTTATTTCTGTATGTATTTAGGAACATACATAAAATTTGTATAATAAATAGATTGATTGAAATAAAAAATATCATGGCAAAGAGGAAAGCTTCTTGTAGGACTGTCGTGTATTAAAGTGTTTCATTTTTCTTGACATTTCTTGCAAAATATTCTTGAAATGGAAAGAATATTAACAAACTTCAAACAATATTTACCAAAAACTTTGTAAAAAAATTAAAAATTTTTATCAGAAGGGCCCTATAAACCTTCCTCTATCGAATGACACCTTTTTTCTGTTTATGCAACAATGTTTTATTTAAATTTTATGTATACATCGACATCCATGCAATCGGTTTCAATTCATACACTTAATCTAACTAAACAATATAAATAAAGTGGTGTAGAAAATTACACTCCAAAAATACATCCGTAGCATCATAATAAAATCATTTTATTATAGTTAATCATCGATTGATTTCAAACACATTCTGTTTTTCTTTAACCGATGAAATTCGAAATACGCAACCCTATCTTAATAAATCGACTTCCTATTTAACTCTTCTCCTTCCTTTCAAAGGATACCGGTAGCAGCTTCAAAAGGATGCTGAGAGATTTATTTAAGTAAATATAAGAAATATTCTAATTATCTCTTGTTAGGTTAATTAAAGTGAATTTATTACGAACATCGAAGACGGATGTAAGATTTACATGAAAGAACAACATTGAATTACATAAACGATGTCGAATACCATTAATTGTAGCTTCAAACATTAACGTAATTATTTTTTTTTGCATCAAAACTACACAATACAATTATAAAGCACAGGTGCATTTTTTTTTTAAATTGATTACATTTTTCTTTGTGCGTATAAATTACGTAGGTACGCTTAAGTACAAACGCGATTGGTATTTGATGATTGATGAACGACCATGAGAGTGTCATTCTTTGTTTTGATAGGAATTTGTTGTGTTTGTTTGTTTATTTTTTTTATACATAAACCATAGGTTTAATATGAAAATACACATACGTAGTGTTAAGCAATACGTAAAAGAATGCATTTAAAATAGCCTTTTGAACTTGAACTGTGCTAACGGCACAGTGTAGATGAACATTTCTCTAAGCACAAGTTTAAGTACTCGTATAGGAGATACATCTTTTGTAATGGTAAGTAAGGTGATTATCATAAATTACGATAAACGGATAGAGTTCAGCAAGAACTTAAGACGTTTCCGTATTGCCATATGCTCCTTCCACCTACGCCCAAAAGGATAATACACTGAATAATAGAATCACCTAACGTGAACCCATATTTTTATTATTACAATTGGAGTAAAAATAAATTACAATAATAAATTAGACAGTAAATATTTTGATTCTAAAAATAATTAAAGATCCCACGCGCCTAGGAAATAGTTTTATGCAAATACGGTAATATCAAAGAATACGAATTTACAATCATAAATTAAATGCTAATTACACATACAAGGTTGTGTTTCCATATTTGACTTTCATTTTTCCCTATTTCTTAATTAAATCAGGCAATGACAACAAGTACGTACTACGTGTTAAAATCTCGATCATAAATTATATTATATGTAGTACAGTATTCATACATTTATCAATATGAAATTGTAATTTCCAATTTAATTGTTTCCGTTTCCGTCAGTTATAAAAAGGCTTTACAGGAAGATACATCATTTTTAGTGGAAAAAATTAGTTTTATTTCATAATTTCACCTTTTCTTTTACGAGTTAGTTGTCGTTGGTGTCTTACTTTAAGTTAAAACATACCGGGATTAATAAGTAATTAATGTAAATAAACACACAACCTAAGATAAATAAAACGTTATTTATAAAATTGATTGTGTGGGACGTGAAAAGAATTACTATTTATGTAGGCCAAACAAATCACAAACTTATTAACAGAATAAAAAGTCATAAATACAATTGATAATACGGTACTTGCTGTATGTCAATAATTAACTGGCTACAATTTCTCAGAATCTATTGTATTTGTTTGTATGTAATAATAAAGTTTTGTTCTTATACAATTTATATGTAAACTAGCGGACCCGGAAAAAAACATTTGATTAAATTAATTTCGAGCATTCACGATTCCACCCGAAATTTGTTAATTTAAAATATTTCACTGTAAAAATCAATAAAATATGTTGAGAATTTTTCGACTTTTCCTTTTTCCTAAACATTCGCGTAGCGCAATTACGAACAAACCCGCACAAGAAAGTATCCATTTTAGTCCAGTCATATCTTTAAACAACGATACATTTTTATATAATACAGCCTTGGAAACTTTTTATTATTAATTTTACGAAAAAAAGTGCTGTATGTTTTAAAACCTTAATACAATCATCAGATATTAATTTTTTACAGTCGTATTCGGGGTTTGTAAAAAAATATCTACCTTTATATTTGACAATATCATAATTTGTTATTGAAAAAGTTGATCGGAACTAAAACTACGTTCAAATATGAAATTACATTCAATTAAATAATAATTTTTTATTTCATTGTAAAATGTAAATAATTTCGTTGATATATTTTTACTTTAATGGCGTATTTTATAAATAAATTTGCTTAATACTTTCTGAACGGAACGGAAAAGTTATCATGTTTAGATAAATGTTTAGTATCGAGTAATTTCATAAAATTTGAACGAATGGACAAATTTCTATTTTTTTTAAAAAAGCAAACTAATCACAGACGAATTACACAGAATAATCTGAGGAGACTCCAAATTGTCGATAAAACAACATATTTGCCTGATCCCACAATAATTCCCCTCTGGCACAAGTTACTCAAAATTATTGGTAACTGATAATTTGCGTAAAAAAGTAAAAAAAGTACAAGAATGTAAATGCAAACTAAAACATAGTTTTTTATTCTGAACAATTTTTACGAATTACAGTTTTCGATATTGTTACAAATAAAGGTACTTTACTCCTATACCAAACTCATAATTTTTGTAAAACCTCGTATACGACTGAAAAGTGTAATACCTGCATCACTTTTGTTCGTAAAGTTAATAATAAAAAATATTGCCAACTTATAAACTTCATGAACATTTATTTTTATTATTGAATTGTATATACACTGTGTTCTAAAAAAAAACCCAAGACTACCCTAAACTAAGTGTCCACCAATGGTAACGTTGTTATTATTAAAGATACAAAATTGTTTAAATGCGCAAACCACTAGTATTAGTAATGCCCTTTAAGATAGAAAATGAAAAGAATTGAGCATCGCGTTTGGGCAAAAATAGATTTTTCTTAATGGAAACCCTTGCATATTATATTATATGTTCTAAAGAAATTAAAATTTCAAACAAAATCTTATAAGAATGTTCTTCCTAAAGTCAAAAATAACCTTGATATTACAATTTTAAATACTAACATTAAAAATAGTAAGAAGGCACGATCTTTACGATTTTACTGCATAAAGATTAAGTGATTAAGTGATAAAAATATGTTCAACCTCAGGATTAGTGATAGTTCGTCAAAATGTGCCCTAGATTAAGATTGTGTCCACATTGTTTCCACCAATGGCTCCGCACCAAATATTAACACAACATTCTGAAAAATAAACACGCACTTGACCAAACTATCAAGATCGCAATCTTTGGGTTGAGCTAAAAATTTTGGGTCACACTTGACCCCATCAAAACAGGTTCGTGTAATTTTATGCTTATCGAAAGATTAGTCTTAACTATAAAATAGCTCTTCGTTCTTTTCCATTTCTACTATACTAGTATACTAGTAACTAGTTGTCTATGAAAACTGCATTAAGTTGAATCCCAATAGTTGTAAGTTTCATCATTTCGTTTTAATGTCATCGTTGTAAAATATTCCTTTGTATCGATGAACATAATTTAGTATAAAATTTGGTAAATGCATGATTTAATAAGAGGACTTAGCCTTTTCGCGCACCTGGTGCTAACGCTGGCATAGTTTTTTTAGTTCCTTGAACCGCTATACCTTCTTAAGTACAAAATACGTATGTTAAGAAGCCTGGTTTCGGATATTATTAACCATTAATAAGGAGAAGCTGTAACAAACACGCTCACCAATATCCGAGCTCTTGCCGTTGTTCATCTCAAACGTGGAAAAAAATAAATTGCTCCTTTCTCACTTTCTCTCTTTGCGGATGAATTACCGTTACTATAAAAATTAATTGAATGTTGGGCACGTTATTGCCAATTATTCCAAAATGTTGTAAATTTTGTGCATGTGTCATACATTAGACTAAGAAAAAGAAGAATATCTGAAGTTATTCCAATGATTTAAATATAAAAAAATTAAATAATTGTTAATTAACCTGTCACTAAGTACAACTAACAGTATTTACCAAAAAACGGTGTCAATAATAATAAATTTGGTGGTTATGTATAAAAAGTGTTGATAAATTTTTGAGCTTCACATAGAACAAAGCAAAAAATTCAATTATTTTGAAAGCTTATAAAAAGACGGCATTTTAAACAAATCTTCTCAGAAAATTGTACTCTCTTGAGTTTTCGTTACACCAGCGATAATTTTATTCCAATTAAACATATGTCGCAACAGATAAATAAAGTTAAATACTGTTGTTGTTTGTTGATGAGTAAATCACAATTGAAGTCGCTATAGTCTTGAGACCTTGTTGTCGAACATACTGTATAAAAGGTGTAACTATAAGCAATAACAATTTCTTGACGAATAATACCCACAAAGGATCCAAGGCTCTAACAGGCATAGCCTCGTTATAATCAAACCGTTACGAGGTAAAGTAATTTAGTGTGTAACCTTGTTCTTAAGGGTTAGTGATGCCCTGCTTAAAAGGGGTTTAAATGCGATTGCTCTATAGAGCTTGATGTCATTCGCAAAAATAGATTATGCAGTAAACAATGTAATTAATGGAATCGTTAAACAATGTAGGTCCCAGCATTGATCCCTGTGGTACTCC
This sequence comes from Abscondita cerata, assembly GCA_030710515.1. Taxonomy (NCBI): domain Eukaryota; kingdom Metazoa; phylum Arthropoda; class Insecta; order Coleoptera; family Lampyridae; genus Abscondita; species Abscondita cerata. The sequence goes on along the minus strand of JALBCR010000864.1, from coordinate 361,183 downwards.
GGATGTCCCGATGAAGACTCGTTAAAGCAAACGGAACAATCACTTCTCGATTTTAAAAGTAGCTAGCTCGTGAACCAACTATGATTTGGTACGATTATCCCGATAATCTCTCAGTTCTCGATTTTTAAGGTAAAGAACCGACTGTACTTTTCGCACACACACTCGAATTATCCAAAATCCCCTGATAACACATCGAAATATTCCGCATCACCAATTTGCCAAAAAATTAAGAAAGATTTAATTGGGATTCTACGACAATGTAATTAGTGACATACACAAATAAAAAAAAACACGTTTGAAAGTTTTGGGATACGGGTATTTTTCCCTGCTTTGCAATTGGGGATTATAAGAATTATTCCGACAGAAATATTTACTTTTCGTTATTTAGTTTGGAGGGGGGAGGTTTAAGTATTCGGTCCCGTTTTTGCGCCTCTTGATTTTGACTTGAATTTTATCCCATTACTCGACCGTTTTATTTCACAAACCACCCCCATTCCGCTGAGCTACTGTGCAACCCCTACTTATGTTACGATAAAAAATTGTCGTTAACTAGTTTTTGTATGTAACATATTATATCCAACAAGACCGAGCCCCTCCTCATTATGCTGATGTCCCAATTCGTCAATATCTCAATTTGCAATTCTGTGGTCGTTGGATTGGAAAGAGAGGTCCAATACTGTCACCTGCCTGATCAGTAGTGATCACCTAATCTAATTGTGCTGGATTTCTTTTGTGCACAAACAAAAAATTTGGGCAACTTACGCCAACGCATAGTAGCGGGGTGTCCTCTAATAACTCTAATTATGCTGCAACATGTTTCATACAATTTTCAATCAAGGTTGCATTATTGAATGGAGGTAACTGGCGGACAATTTTAACACCTCATTTTGAAATAGCGTACTGTACCAATGCTAATTTCTCTACCTAAAATCTTCATAAGGTTACTGAAAACCGGTTGCTATGCGCAAACCTAACCAATCTGAAAAACTGTCCTCCTCAAAATAAAAATTGATATATGTAGGTATGTTGTCTTTTTTCAATAATAGTCAAATTAAACTTGAACGTTTAAGTGTATGGCGGAGATGGTCACCCATGGAAGGTTGATGGCATCAAAATTTTCTAACAAACATTCAAGAAAACTGTTATTTACTGAGATATTCAAGTTGGAAGGCAGGTTGGGTCTTCAAAATGTGCGTTTGGAGCCGCATAAAGACCTGTACCACTTGACCCATGTTACCATTTAAGTTTCTGGAAGAGATGGTCACCCCCTGAAGGTTGATGACAAAAAGAATTAATAAATTTTTAAAAAACTGTTATTTACCGAGTATTCAAGTTGGAAGGTCGGTTAGGCTTTCAAGAGCAGCGTATGGAGGGTTCTAGTTCAATAGCAACCCCTGTTCTGTGTTATCGTCGACGTTTCCGTCGCAGAGTGCGAGCTTTATCAAGGCGTCTGAAGAACCAATTCCTCAAATGCCTTGATAAAGGTCGCGTTTCAAATGTCGGCAACAACGTTCCTCTTGAAGAGCCCAACCAATTGAAAATACATACTAACTTTAGTGAATATTAGAATTTTGATTATAGGTACACTGTGTCCAAGATAAGAATGAACAGCATGGAGATCTTGAAAACGGTAAAAGATACAAAGTCGGGCAATTTAAACTATTTCTTACAAAATTAGGTTCTAAACAATTATGTGTGATACATTGTTGAATTTGTAATAAAAACACTATCAAATACAAGGTGTATGCGGCCATATAAAAAAATAAAATTGTTGGTGGTTTCTCCGAGATGAAATGTGGGATTATATATTTGAAAGCACCATTTTCTAAAGCTCTAAAGTGTCAATGAAAAAGTGTTTTTAGATTTTTAATATTTTTAAAATAAGCGCATAAAATACAAAAATAAAAATCAAAAAATTAATTTTTTTGTAAAATCTAGAAAATGAAAAATATTATTAAACTTTTCAAATACCATGTAAATATACTCTAAATTGCCCAACTTTTTTGCAATTTCAGTAACCTTGTATTTTCTACTGTCTCAAGATCAGTATACTGTTCATTATTATCTTGAACACAGTGTATACCTTGGCATTAAAAAATGACAAATTTATTAATTCTAACTGAAGATGATGATCTAAACTCATCTCCGTTTTTTCAATTGAAATTGCAGTAGACAACAAGCCAATACTAAATACAGTAAGAACCCTGGTTATCCCAGCTTAGAGTTATTCGAATGATTTTGCATCTCTGATAAATTTTTTTGTAATAAATTTTTTTTTTATTTCAAATTTTTAAAACCCTTTAAAACATTAGTAATAATAAAATTGTACCTTTTTTTGTATCGTAACGCAAAACAGATTAAACGACAGACATTGTTATTTAACCACACGAACGCTTTTAGTGTGGGTTTTTCTTAATCAATTTGTTAATATTAATGCAATTGAAATTCCTTAACCATTAATAATCCTGTTTCCGTCGTAAATATATTTCAATGAAAAAACTAAATTTATGTTTTCCTGTCAATTACCCATTTGTAAAACTTAAAAATTAAGTCCATACAGGGACATTTTCCATTGTTTCAAATATTATTGTAAAACGTAATAACTGCGGAATTCGTAACGTGCTTACGAGTATTAAATTACAAGTTCAGTTTACTTATGGTTTTCACCTTGGCGTATGAATTTAAAATGTAATTTGTAATCCAATCTTTAACTGCATAAGTTGTAAAAATTAATGTTTTCATTAACGGCATTATTAATATAGAATGTCTGCAACGCCGTCCCTAACTGTAAAATTTCACACATCAAGGTGCTTCGCTTCACGTAAAATATGATTGAAAAAAACACTAATTAATGGTTGCGTTCTTCTATATGTGTCACGAAGGTCTTCATTACAGAACAAAATTTGCTCGTTATCAATTTCAAATAAAAAAAAAATGCTGGAACGTTAGAACAACCTACTTATGATGGTCCGTTGATATGCAAATGCTAAGTTTAGTACAAATTATTCACATGTAGCTAATCTGCATCTTGTAAAACATCACATCGTGCTTACAGCACACTTTTCTAATTGCTCGATTGGTAATTTAACAAACAAAACCGTGTAATTAAAACGAAAAACTGCGGTGAACTGTAGTTTTTGCGATAATTGTTAAAAAAAATAGTTACTCAAGAATTAAGTGGGTATTAGATAATATCAGTTAGATTTTGTATGTACTCGTTTGACATTAATGAATCTAAGCAAAGAAAATAAATGACACCATCAAATACATTAACTTAAGCCCAATCAATAACTACAGTTAAGCAAGACATCAAAATGGCAAATGATGCACGAATAATATATTACTTAAAAATGATCTCGGGTGGAAACGATAATAAACTTCATCCTACACTACAACAAATCAAAAAAAAATTAATGACCACTCCGATAACATCTCGTTACACCCTGATGTTATCGATAAATCTTAAAACAAGATAGTATTAGAAAAAAATTACGTTCTCTATTAGTAATGTCAATAACCTCAAGCATTTTTGCAAACCCATAATGATATGATGGGAAACAATGATGAAGTTCACTATTAGTTTTAATTTTCTTTTAAATGTCTATCTCTAATGATCGGTTACACTCCAGTGTATTACATTACCCGATACAGAAAGTTCAAGCACTCACTCGTTTCTTCATACATCGCTTCTCAGTCACATGTGTTTGAAAAGTATTCAGGAACAAGCTCTTTTATTTTTTTTATATTTTACGTTTAGTTTGATCTATATATATATATAAATTATTTACGCTTGAAGCAATCCAATATTAGTATTTATTTATTATTTATTACTAGTTTCAACTCAAAAATTATTGTGAGTCATCTTCAGAATTAAAAAATATTTTTCTACAAACGTTAAATATGACAGTTGGTTTCATGAAAATTTAGAAAAACATAAATTGGTTTGTAATAAAAGGTTTTTTAAAAATATAAACTAGGTATGTAAAATGTTTGAATCTGGAGTTAATTATATATATTAAGGACATAAAAATTCTGTTTGATAATTTAATCTAAGATCGTCAAAATTTGTTTGATCATTGATTTTTAAATTTGGATTTGTTGTTTTTAATGTACATTATTTATTTATACTCTTTACCTAAAATACATAAACCAACCATCCTATTAGACCAATAGTTAATTACAAATCTTCACCAACATACTTTATTTCTAAATTTCTATCTCACATTATATCAAAAGAAATTAATTTCAAACCATCTTATTCTATCAAAAACACAATTAAATTAGTAGAAAACTTATCTAAATTAAAATTAGAACAACAAAATCTTTAACTTTAATATCTTTTGACATCGTTAACCTCTATCCTTCAATACCACCAGAAACCATTCCTTTAGTATCCAATTATTTACATCATAGTGAATTGCCTAACTTGATAGTTTCAGATATAGATAAATTACATAAATTTTGTTTAAATAATCAATTTTTCACTTTCGACAATCAATTTTTTTAACAAGAAAAAGGACTACCAATTGGTTTTCCTCTTTCACCTATTTTAGCTGAACTGTTTATAAATAATTTAGAAGTTAATTTTATTTCCAAAAATTCTATTTTTAATAAAAATATTTTATTCTGGAATAGATACGTTGATGAAATTCTTTGCATTTTCGAAGGTTCTACATCAGAAATTCATGTTTTCTAAATTACTTAAATAATTTACATCACAGAATTAATTTCACTTTAGAAATTTCTCAAAACAATTGTCTTCATTTTCTAGATACGTATATTTGTATCGATTCAAATAATTCTATTAATTTTGACATTTATAGAAAACCTACAACTACAGTTCAAACAATTCCTTTTCTTCAAATCACCATTTTTCACAAAAACTATCAGCGTTCTACTTTCTTTTCAACTGTTTATTCAACATACCTCTATCAGAAACAAATTTTAAAAAATAATTAGACACAATTTTTCATATTGCTCATTTAATCAATTTCCATTCAAAATTATTTTAAACATTTTTAATAAATTTAATTATGTACATAATTTAAAAATCTAACAACATTAATTCCAATTAATGAAAAACCAAAAAATAAATACATTTCAATTCCTTTTATTCCTGAATTTATTAACATAATTAAAGATCTGAATAAATTAACTGATTATAAATTTGTCTTCAAAGCTCCTACCAATTTAACTAACATTTTTTCAAAAAATTAAATATAAATAATAGTCTTGAATCAAGCGGCATATACCAACTACTATGCTCTTGCAACAAAATATATATTGGTAAAACTAAAAAAAAATTACAATTCGATTAAAAGAACATCTAAGATATCTTAAACAACCAGAAAAATATTCTTATAATTTAGATGCAATTAAATCAACTTTCGCTAAACACATTATCCAAAACAAAGATAAACATTTAAATCATTCACTCATACATCCTTTTAAAATAACTAATTATAATAGACAAATTTTAGATAAATTAGAAATAATATACATTAAAACAACAAATCCAAATTTAATAATCAATGATCAAACAAATTTTGACGATCTTACATTAAATTATCAAACAGAATTTTTATGTCCTTAATATATTTAATTAACTCCAGATTCAAACATTTTACATACCTAGTTCATATTTTTTAAAAAACCTTTTATTACAAACCAATTTATGTTTTCTAAATTTTCATGGAAACCAACTGTCATATTTAACGTTTGTAGAAAAATATTTTTTAATTCTGAAGATGACTCACAATAATTTTTGAGTTGAAACTAGTAATAAATAATAAATAAATACTAATATTATATTGCTTCAAGCGTAAATAACCAATGTAATAATGGATCCTATATTCACATATAAAATAGTTTGATCTTTTTAAATTTAAAAAAAAATACAATTACTGATTTTGGAAGGAATTGACAAGCTTGACATGAATTTTAAGGGGCCTGACCACAACGTCAAATTCGAATTTTTGACCATAACGTCAAACTCATTATTCATCATAGCGTCTAACTTGACCATAACGGCAAATTCCAGATTTGATCGAAACACCCTTAATCATAAGAGCCGCCATGAAGGAAGATAATTTTCCGAAAGACGTGACCAAAACGACTTAAGTACCAGATTTTTGGGAAAAATGTTCATAGTATGTTATATTTAAAAATCATACACTTAAACACCGAACAACATAAAAATTTTTTAAAATAACATCATATCACCTTTTTATTTGTTAATAATAGCCGCGGGCCAGTGTTTTAATCGAAAGAAGTACATAAAAACATTCAATATTTTATCTAGGTCAGAACTAGCAATTGCAATTTAAAACAGTTTAATGTTTTTGAATTCTGAATGTTCGTGTTGTTTGGTTACCTGACATCGTTGTCAACAAAGCTCATTTAACGATGGACGTCCCATTTAATTTACTTTGTACTTTTACACACGATTTCATACTTTTGCGCACGATTTATTAAAAATAGTCTCTTCACATACAATTATTTAATAATGATGTGCTAGTTATAAGATAATAATTAAGATTGAAGAATAAATTTTCTACTGCAAATGCGGACAAACACACGAGTTCAATCAAAACAATTTTAACAAGAAAGTTTTATTTGTGATTTTTATAAAATAATTACTAATCATTTTTATGAATGCTCTCTGAACCACCACCAAACATTTTTGAAAAATAAAGATTAAATGTGTATCATGATTCCAATAAACGATCTTCCTCAGAATTCGTAGGTACTATCAATATACCCCAAACAGAAACAGTAGTGTTTGCCAAACAGTTTTTTATGGGTGAACTTTTCTTAAAGAAGCGAGTGGATTGGTTCGAGTATTTTATGCTCATGGTACAAAAGCATGCGTATACGGTGTCGCCACCTCATAGCTTTAAGATTAATCAAATTGAAATAATTTTTTGAAATATGTAGCCACTGATAATTACAGAATCACGAACCGCACCTACATACACATGTTTCCCCTATTTGAGACTCATCAGTGTAGGATTTCAAAAATATTGTTATAAAGATTAAATTAAAAAATGTTGAAAATCTAAATTTGTCTCCAATAATTCTCTTTTAAAATGTTGATAGAAAAAATTGCAACGAGTGTGAACAGCAACGTATTTTATATTATTTGTACTTTATATGACAAAAGCTCCAAAAAACGAGATTATACATAGTTTAATCTAATCAAATTTAGTTTCAAGAATTTTGTTCTCAAAATTAGCTGATCCTATTTTCAAAAATATCATTCCCACCTTCTGGGAGAAGATTGAATATTCAGTTTCTGCCTGCTACTTTTATAATGTCGTCATTCTATCTTGTTTTGGGTCTTCCAACGCTCCTTCGTCCTGTGCGATATGTCCATTCTATGAACCTCTTAGTCCATCGGTTATCTCTTCTTTGCATTGCATGTCCCGCCCATTGCCACTTTAGGTTTAAGATCTAATGCATAACATCTTGTACTTTCGTTTGGTTTCTTATATATAGCGACAACGTTTCAGAAGCATATGTCACTACGGACAAGACGGATTTATTATATACTTTAGTTTTTAGAACGCATAGATCAGCAATTTGGATCATGATTTTTTATATGACAGTAGCTCCAAAAAACTAGTTGATCCAAAGTCCAATCTAATCAAATTTAGCTTCAAGAGATTTTTTCGAAAGAAAATGTTTGGGGTTTTTCTTAACCAGTTGGCTTCAATTTGGTAAAGCCCATAATTTTCAAAATTTTATATGCCCCTTTTGAAGAAGATCAAAACTAATATCCACTGATTTCACACAATTTGACCTATTTTCAGTGTGCTGTAATTTGTACAAATTTTAGGATGCAATGTGAAGTGTTTCTATCTACATAGAACTGAACTGATTTTTTTTTCAACCAAAGTGTACGCACGTTAATGGGTGATTTGGCTTATAATTTTTTATGTGACAGTAGCTCCAAAAAACTAGATTTTTCAGTTTAATCTAAGCACATTTAGCTTCAAGAGAATTTATTTCAAAATTACGATTAACTTCAATTTACTCGAGCCCATGTTTTTGAAAATATCATACGCACAAATATGGAAATTAATATCCACTAATTTCACAAAATTTGATCTAGTTTTTAGTGTGCTGTAGTTTGCCTAAAAAGATGCAAAATTTACATTTTGAGATATGACGATTTGGCTCATGGTTTTTTAATGTGATCCAAAAAATGAGATTCTTCAAAGTCCAATCTAAGCAAATTTGGCTTCAAAAAAGAGGGCAGTAACGACATTTTTTACTAAATAAGAAAGATGATTATGACACTGATAGCGATTCAACATTTTGTAGAACGAATGTCAAAACACCTGAAAGCATTTTATTACAAAAATGGTGCCTTGAAAGAAAAAACTATTAGAAAATGGAGGTCATTATTTAAAATTCAGTAGAAAGGTGTCACACTATAGACGAATGTTTGATTTTTGACTATGGAAACAGTAAAAAACCTTTCGATGCAAAACAAATTTTGAACTGGGTCTAGGATGGATAACTTGTTCAGTACCAAAGGTCATCAACTGTTTTAGCAGAAAAAATGCAACTTCGACTTGGTGTAGTTTTACAATATGCAAATATTTTATAGAAAGTAACTGTCTCTATTAAAAGAAGAAGTGAAATGAAATAAAGCTACTGGAATAATGAGGTTATGAGGTTTCGTTTATCAAACTCAACTTCAATGAATCACAAAGATAATACTTGATAAAATAAAATTACCACCCAATAAAATCAAAATGGAGCCATGACTAAATAATTTCATAATTAGAGTGAGGGGAAAACATGGAAAAAAATTTTCATTAGTTTGTACACTACATTGATAGGGTAGTACAAAACGACGAAAACCTCGATCTGTTTGAATTCCAAAGATCAGTTCGGCACAACTGCTGAAAGCATATAGAACCACTAGATGGTAGTCGAAAAATTTTCCCATTACGACAAATTAGATATTCTAGTTTTAAACAATGAGAAACAGCGGTGATGTTTCTTGTGCAAAAAAGGATGTAAAAAGAGTTTCCTGTAATGCAGTTATTAAGAATGATTTAAAACCCATTAAAATGCATCTTTCTAAAAGTAAAAGAGAAAAAAAACTATTGATTTTTCAAATGTATCAGAAATCACGGTAACTATGATTGAATGTTCAGCAAGCTTTGATGCGCGTTAATATCCTTTAGTAGCCCTTCATTTAGCCAATGAAGCTAGTCTGGGATTTGACGTTTCACTGAAACCTAATAAGAGTCTGGTTAAAATTGATAAATAACTGTTGCTACTGAGCAATTTTGCGCCTGATGTTTAGGCAACTAAACGTTGCCGTTAGATTTCTGATCAATAGATGGCGTTGAAATCGATTCGTATAATTCATTCTTGCGAACTTCCGTTTCCTCATTTTTCATTAGTGGCTTCAACAATCGTACACGTGTTATTCGTTACTGCAAAAAGGTGAAATAGTTTCTTTATTAATATTAAGTAATTATTTCCTCCTTAATATAACTAATGATTGGTAATTAGACTTCTTAAAGGAGAAGCACCAAAAACCATTCAATTGTTTATTTTGGCAATAAACAAACAATAACAAAATAAGCCGAAATAAACAATTGTATGGTTTTTGGTGCTCCTCATTCAAGAAGTCTAATTACCAATCATTTTATTATTAAATAAAATCCTCAAATTATTTAGTTACTTGAAGGTTGACGACCTCCTTTAGTAGTTAAATACTGTAATACGTTTATCAATGGAAGCGCCATTTTATGTGATCTTTTTTAGAATTTATACCTGAGGGACAAGTTTAAGAATAACTGTAGGCAAAACTAGCCTACATAGTGCGTTCCCATTCTTCGTTGCCATATCAGTCACTAGCTAGATATTCATTATTTTTTCATCCTGTTTGATCAGTATCCTTTGAGAATTTATCTGAAGCCTAGTTTTAAGTTATAATTAGGTGTGTATTAGAAACCTATTGTTATAATTCACAATTAATTGATAATTAGCGCCTTTCTGTGCTAATCTTTGTGCTCGCGGGGTCCCATGACAAATCATGTTTGCGCCAATATTTCTATATTAGTTTTAATCATGTATCCTAGTTTAGTGGTTACAATTAGGGAAGTCAACTTAAATTATTTAGAATTAAAGCCACGTTAGTGTATTGTTATTAAAATTTGGATTGCTTATTCGGTTTGGACGTAGTGTCTTTTCTGCTGTTTTGGAGAAAACAACAATATTTCAGTCAGATAAAGCTTATTTGGTAATTATCTTGTTATCACCTGGGTGTAAATTTAAGTTCTATGTACAGGGTGTTTCTGAAAGGTGTGTACATGGCTTTACCAGAGGTCCTCTGGCTCAAAATAGACTGTTTGACACCAATTTACCTATAACCAAAAGTGCCAGAGGGCGTCAAACTTTTAAAAAAATATTGTATATTTGGAATAACTCGAAAACTGTTCGACGGATTTTGTTCCACTTTTGTATGCTGGTTGTCTGCTTCCAAATACGTTTTTCTGTGTAACGTGGAAAAATTTCTGATGCCAGGAAAAGTCGCTTTCTTACGGGCACTGTCAAATAAATGATAATATTTTAACAACCGTCAACGATACAAAACCAAAATAATTCTGAAAAATAAAACAAACAATTTAAAAACATTTTTTTCTTTTGTTGAATTGCGCTGTTATTAGTTCGATCAAAAAAAAATTAAAAGCATATCCCTGCAAGGCGCATCCATACGCTTAAAAATTCAAGTAGACTGCTGGTAGGCTATGCTATCAAATCTATCATTTGTGACATTCATTTCCGGATTTTCCAAAATTACTCACGTTTCTATTTTGCGATAAACTACTTGAAAAATGGGCATTTGCGGAACAGACTGATATGCTGTTAGTGTTGGGCTTTTGCAGTGGCAATTGTCGGCAGAGCGTGAGGGTTTACGCAGAAAGGTTCCCAAATCAGATTGACATGATCGCATAGCCTACTAGCAGTTTACTTGAATTTCTAAGCGTATGGATGCGCCTTGCATAGATATGACTTTAATTTTTTTCTGATCGAACTATTAACATTAGCGCAATTTAACAAAAAAGAAAAAAGTTTTCAAATTGTTTATTTTTCAGAATTATTTTGGTTTCGTATCATTGACGGTTGTTAAAATATTATCATTTATTTGAGTGTCCATATGAAAGCGACTTTCCCTTGCATCAGAAATATGTCAACATTACACAAAAAAACGTCTTGAGAAGCAGACAACCAGTATACGAAAGCGGAACAAAATCCGTCAAACCGTTCATAAGTTATTCCCAATATACAATATTTTTTTAGAAAGTTTTACGCCCTCTGGCGCCCTTATGGTGCACCTTAGGTTATAGATAAATTGGTGTAAAACGGTCTATTTTGAGCCAGAGAACCTCTGGTAAAGCCATGTACACACCTTTCAAAAACACCTTGTATATTTATTTGTCCCTACGGCTTAGGACTAATAACTACAACGTGTAGAGTGACGCCCCTCGTCTCAAAACATTTTTTCTACTACTGCATTCTTAAGATTGATCACAACCGCTCGCCGACATTAGCTATCACGTACTTGTTACGTTTATTTCGGCACCTCGTACAAAAATTGCTGATATTTACAGGTTCTAATTTTTAACTTTTTCTCGACGACAATAGGTGGCGCACGAGGTTACTTTGACCAATTTATTTTAATTGTTTTGATTGACCGTCGGAATAAATGCCCTGTTTGAACATTTCCGTTGCTACTCTAATGGTGGACGCTTGGCTTGCGTGTTCCTCCGTCATTTGACCACATTTAGGTAATTAATTTCATCGTTTTCTTAGACATCGGTAAAAAGGGTATTTATTTTAGGTTGTCGTAATTGTAGATGATCTTTTCCGTTACGATGAGGACGGATTGACGGGCATTCTTTTCTTATACAACGCGTACACCGTAAAAGTGAAATCTTGCATCCCCGGTGACCAACCGTTTTCTTTTTCGTTTATTTTAGATTAAAGTGCAAATTTTAAGTACACCAATTAAAGCACAAATCTAAGCACGGATATCATCATTATCCAAGTAGTGGGTTATTATCAATCTACGCACGGATGCTAAGGCATTGCGGGGTTCTCTGGTTGTACCAACGTCGTAACGGCCGATGTCGGAGGTTTTTTCCTTTCCGCTAACAAAAACAAAGCGAACGAGCTAAGATAAAGGGCAGAATATTAAGCCAGCTGTAAGATTCTTTCAAATTGCTGCCACGTACGACAACTGCTTCCAAAAATATTGAGGTACTGTGATCTAATTTCAACCTTTGTGCTCCGTCGCAATTTCTTGATTCTAAAATACGCTAAGCATTCTTTATGTGTTGGATAATTTATTTGTATGAGCGACCGTTGCACCAAAATAATCGCTCGCCGTATTTAACTTTAAATTGCGCTTCGGGTGCGTCGGACAGTGTCGCGCGTCCAAAGGTATTGTTGAATTCGATTTCGGAATTAATATCGTCATCTATCCGTGCGGGGAGTAGTAAACTCCGTTGTCTGCTTTATATCTCGTTACGATTACTACTAGATATGTATGTATTTTGTAAAACAAAGAAAAAGAAACGTTCTAGTCGCAATAAAAATATTTTTACCGTATCGAGTCGTCTGGTTATTTTAAGTAGTGTTGTACCGATTAGACATTATCAGTTTTACTGATTATATCTGATAACTTCCTCTTCGTAATTACATAATCAGTTGGCCGTCTTCTTCTTGTATTCGGTGGACCTAATTAAAGGAACTCGCTCCTTATTTTCTTTTATCTTGTACTGCAACAATTGCACGTTACATACTACTTCGACACGACTACAATTTTTCTAAAATAAATTCTTTGATGATAACAAACAAAGTCAAGTCGAACTATTGCACTTCATCCGGAAAAAGTTTTACCAGATAAAAATAATTTTGCAGTGATATCAATATCTTCATAAGAATAATTGCATCCATTGCAAACATAAAGAATGTAATTACAGAAAATTTAAAGAGCGTATATGTTAGAGAGTGGATGAAGGACTATAAGCATTTTCCATCACGTTCCAGTTCATACAGAGGATTGAATTGTTCGATGTAAACACGATGAACACACTGAATGAAACCAAAATGTTGTTAACAAATGGGAAAATTATTGGGCCACATCATTGAAGGATACAAAAAATCAGAATTTAGTGATTAGTGAAATTGGTCCAGACTTAGAGCATCGTCATGGAAGACTAAACTTTCAACAAAATCCAACACCTTCTACTAGGAGAATTTAATGATTGCTCTTCAAATATTTGAATCGGTTGTTGTGATCCCTATAAATGAATCAGTTTTATGATAAGGCTAGGCTTTGTATAGCTATTGAAGCATGGCAATTGAAGCAAAAAATAATGTTGATGTAGTTTCTTTTGAATACAGTTTCGAATTAGTAATGAATATCAAATAGTCGTTTGTTAATTGTCATAAATTGGAGAAATCAATAATTTTTTCCTCCTTCCCTATTTTAGATTCTTTTTTAAATTTGGTTTGAGAATAGTTATTGATCATATCAAGAAATTTTAATTTTTTAAAAACACGGAATTTAGATGTTTTGCAGGAGTCGATTCATTTTGAGCTTCGGAGGTTTGAACCTCTTCTCTTGAGAATACTAGAATAAAGCTTGAT